>JXTC01000301.1:345599-399705 GCA_002914845.1 Trema orientale | reverse complement strand
TTACGAATCATTTATGGAGGATTGATCTATATGTAATGATCAAATGGACAAAACTTTATGTTTGCTTTGAGTAAATTTATACTGTAACTTTTAAGAGTGCAGTTCCAGTTTTTTAGTGGAATAATACTGGAACTAATAAATTCGATAATTTAGTTAAAGAGTTTAATTAATTGTCAAATTTGTTGGAGCTTGAAATTACAAGTCCAAGGTCCCCGAACCACCTCTGTTAACACTGTATTGAACATGTTACATAGTCACTTTCTTATTCTTATAATTAATTTAGAATTATTGAATTCTAACTAATTGTGTCACACTAAAAAGTTAATGTCACACATTTAATTGTTTTATGTGTCACATTACAAATAATAAATGTTATTATTTCTATCTATTTAATTTTTGTTGCTATTTTAAATAATAGGATTATTTAAAAAGAGGTAACAAACAGTGTGCTCTTACACACTGCTTTAGGCGTGTAACACAGAGATTTTTTCTCTGTGTTACACGCATAAACATTAATAAATAATGTGATTATTTTATGTTTATTTGATTTGGGAAATTATGATTTACCAATTATGTTAATTCCATTATTTAATAATTTGATTATTAGGATATTTGGATAAGACAAAATAGGAAATGTTTTAGAAACATTAGCTTGTGTAAAACCAAGCATTACACGTTAACTATAGGAAAATAATTAAGGTAATTTTTTTTTATTTATTAAACGTGTAATGCATATACAAGTTGTTATCTTTATTTTGTTTCCAAATTAAAATTATATGGAATTAATTAAATAAATTAAATAGATAATCTTTAAAAGGGAAAGGAAGATATTTCACTTTAGTTGGAAAGTCCATTACACGTTAAAAACCTTAGGGGATATGCTTTTGCCGTTTTTTTTTTTAAAGAAAAAATTTGTTTTTTCTATTTGAATTGATATGGCAATTAATTTAATTAATTGGCCAAAATTTTATCAATTAAGAAAGAGCAATAGGCGTGTTGGCCANTTTTTTCTATTTGAATTGATATGGCAATTAATTAAATTAATTTGGCAAAATTTTATCAAAGGAATAATTTCTCCTATGCGTGTAAATGAAAAACAAAAGAAGGAATTTTTTTTTAATGAGATTACACGCTAGCTTTGCATGGGTGGGAGAGAGAGAGATTAATTTTTAACGCAAAATTTTTTTTCTCAGGCAATAGAATTGTTCTTGAACGTAAAAAAAGTGTTCTTCCTTCCTCTCTTATCTCACATACTTGCTATCTCATGAGTTGAGACCAAAAAGCAAGTTTTTTCTTAAGAAAAGTGTGTGACAAAAATAATAGGATTGTGACTATTGGGAGCCCACTCTCCTGTTCATTGGTGTTGAGGCTTGGTGAGGAAGATCGTGGTTTCATAGCCGTTGAAAGAGAATCATCCTCTTCATCAGAAAAGAAGAAAACTACAAGAAAGGTATATCATCACATTTCTTTGTTTATAGTTTTCTTTTATACTATGTATTAAAATAACAAAACCATATCGATTCCTAAACTCTGATATGGGTGTAAAATTTTGATTGTTACACCCACCACCTTCCGCTGCGCCATGCGATGGCAACCTACAATATATATATGTGTGTGTCCATAGTATTGACAATGGCGTAATTTGCAGGATGGAGATCTATGGACTTTTACAGTTCGAGCTCTAGATTGTCCTTATCCAGAACGAACGGTAAATGTGAACTATGATAGTTTTGCTAAAGGTAAAACTCTTTATTGGGGTTTCTTTTCTTTTCTTTTTTTTTTTTTTCTCTTTTTTTTGCTGCTGTGTTGAACTTGTATTGGATTGCTTCAATTGGCATGAATGTGATTCTGAATGAGACAAAATCAAAACTAATTTTGATTTATTTTCTCCTTTGATTTTATCTCTTAAAAAAAAAAAAAAAAAGTCTATCTTGATTGCCTTGATTAACTAATCTATAAATCTATCCATCTATCTATCTGTTTATTATAAACATATATATGGAAGAAGTTTCAATGGTTAACCTCACCCATATATATATATATATATATTGAGCATGAAGCACAGAAAAAGTATAAAAAATCTGATAACTTCTTTAATTAATATTCTATTTTTAAAATTTTATGAAAATTCTTAAATTAACTCTTATTTTTTCATAATATGATTGGACATATTATTATTTTTCTATGCTATAATTGGTCTTAATATATATATATTATAAAATATAATTTAATAATGATAGCTTATATTAAATCTAGTTCCTTGAATAAATAGCAATTTTTAATTCATCTCATTAAATACATTTATTTTTTTTTACACAAACTAATTTTTTGTAATTCTTAATGAAACACCTACATATTGAACTATTCAGTAGCACTTAAAAAGTACGAAATTTAACCAGATTGTATTTAGACATTTGATATGAGATTTACAAGTACCAAAAATCTCATATAGTAAGTATTGTTCAAAATTATGGTCTGTTTACACAACTTCTTATACCTTTTATTAATCTATTTATCCTACTTAAATATTATCAATAACCTTAAAAATTAAAAAAATATTGTAGTGATTAATAAATAATCTCAAATTACAATTCCACAATATTAATACCTATCCGCACAAAGAGCAGGATAACGGCTAATAAGTATATAAGAGTTATGAGTTAGTTTGTTGAATTCTATCAACTAGGTTGTATTGTGTTGCATCTTAACTTTATTTAGGCATATAAACTGAATGAATTTAAAACTAAGCAAATAAAAATAAAGATAAAATGAAATACATAAAATAAAATATAAAAATTATTATGCACTAATGTACTAAGATTTGAGTTCACGTAATTACTTCTAAGTTCGTCAAAGAGCATAATTACAGGCTTAATTGGCTTAATTTTGTTTAACTCACTAATCGAAGAACTTAGTCTAACTTTATTATTCTACCGAGTATCATATACGAGATATTATGCCTAACTAAGCTAAGTCAATATCCCTATATAATGCGTTTAATTAAACGTTCATAAGTCTAAGCCCTTGATTTCTAAAAAAAAAATCCAAAGAAAAAAAAAAAAAGAGTTAGTGAACCCAATTCAAACTTGGAACGTCCCATAAATACGCGTCAAACACTCTAGCGCATCTTCAGCATTACTTATTTACTACCCCCGTCAGACACCGCGGCCACTCCTTCGTCACGTTTCATCACACTCGTATTCCACGTGTCGTCATCTGACTGAGCCGGCCGTCGTCCGCATCGACCACCTCGTGGTTTCTCGCTGTACCGAGCGATAACCCACCGGAGAGAGAGACATCAGACGATGCCCAAAGGTTCGCAAAGTTCATAAGACACTCTAACCAACCGCCTCATATTTCAAAAACATTTTGGCATTATAGCAAAGCCAGAGAGGAGAGGAGAGAAGAGAAGAGAAGAGAAGAAGGCAGGCACCACTTCTTCTGGTTTTCCTTTCCCCCCCTCTTCGCTTTCCTTTCTCATATTTTCTTTTTCTTCTTCCGTATTTGACCAATAAAACCGCCACCAAACGACGACTCCTCTCACCTGAACTACTACTTTCTCAAAATTCCATTTCTGTCCCTCAACGGAACGGATATATATCACTCTCGTCCCTGACTCGTTGTATATATATATATATATATAACTGCCCGTCCTCCATTTCCGTAGACCTCGTCTTTTATTTCTTTTTTCGACAAAAAGAAATTATAAAAAAAAAATGGAATAATGATGAAGGATGCCTTCTAGAACCTCCGGAACCATCACCGTAACCTCCATCTCCGGCGAATCAGGATTTCTCCGATCCGGCCGATTTTGATTTGGTTTTTTTTATTTTGATGACAATTTCTACATGCATCCTTTTTGTTGCGTCTCTACCGTCTCCGACCACTCTCCGGCCAAACGTTCGTCTCAGTTCGCCGAACTCGCCATGGCTCCGGTGACCTCTCTCGTTTCCAGATCCGATTCGACCGGGAGAGTCGCTGGCCATATCAACAACAACAACAATCATCATCACCATCATAATCACCAATCGTACAGTCACAATCAGAATCAGAGTCAGAGTAATAGCAGTAGTAGCCTTGGGAATAGCGATTACGGCCGGCTGAGCCAGAGGACGACTGCCGCGGCGGCGGCCGTTGCGGCGGCGGAGGCCCTGGCTCGGGCGCCGTCGATGAGGGAGCAGCCTGTGGATGTGAAGATCAACGATCTCGTTGGGAATGGGGTTTCGGGGATACTGTATAAGTGGGTGAATTACGGTAAAGGTTGGAGACCTCGGTGGTTCGTGTTGCAAGATGGTGTGCTTTCGTATTACAAGATTCATGGACCTGATAAGATCCTTGTTAGCCATGAGACCGAGAAAGGATCCAAGGTCATCGGCGAGGAATCCATGCGAAGGCTTTCTCGCCAGAAGTATGCTAATTCTCACCAGCACCGCCGGAAACCGTTCGGCGAAATTCATCTCAAGGTAATCTTTCGATTCCGATTCAATTTTTCGCTTCTTTTCGTTGAATTCTTGTAGAATATCTGGAATTCTATATCGGAAAATCGTTCTTTTAATGTTTTAGGATTGAATTTTCGGTGTTGATCTTATGGTAATTGAACTTCGTATTCATCACAGATTGAAAATGAGCTTATTTGCTCTAAGTTTGGTGTGGATTTGTATCATTGACTGATTTTTTTTAAGAATGTATTCTTTAGGTTTCGAGTATCCGTGAAAGTAGATCTGATGATAAGAGGTTCTCAATCTTTACTGGCACAAAGAGGCTGCATTTGAGGGCCGAGACACGCGACGATCGGGTGGCGTGGATGGAAGCATTGCAGGCTGTGAAAGACATGTTCCCGCGAATGTCCAACAGTGAGCTAATGGCTCCGATCGACAATGTGGCTGTTTCAACAGAAAAGTTGAGGCAGCGGCTTATGGACGAGGGCGTTAGTGAGGCAGCCATCCAGGAAAGTGAGCAGATAATGCGGAGCGAGTTTGCGGCTCTGCAGAACCAGCTTCTGCTTCTCAAGCAGAAGCAATGGCTCCTCATCGACACGCTGCGGCAGCTTGAGGTACGGAAACTTAATGCCATTCAGAATTCTTCTTCAGTTTCCGTTTCTCCTACTAGTTCGGAGTATCCTTACGCTCTCTAAACCATCAAATAAATTGCTTGGAGGCTGGGGCTTTTCTTTGATTTGTCATTTATTTTGTTTATATAGCAAGTAATGCTGTAATTCTATTCTTCTTGTACAAAATCATCGGTGGTGGTTTTTCCAAATGTGTTGTGTAGACATTCTTTTTCCGTAATATAATTTTCCTTTTACCTTTTTTTTTTTTTTTGGGTGCACTATTTGTGGACTTCTATTCAACTAACAGTAGTATCAATTATGTAGGCAACTTATGTAGAATCTGTTGGTTAATTCAATAGTTGTAGTGTAAGCCATAATCACTAGATCCTCGGATGACATTAGGTTCCCATGTTTCAGTCCTCTGTTCAGTTCAGTCTATTGATTTTACATGGAAAATCTTGGAGTACTTGTTGCTGTAACATGATTCATGTGATTTTCTGGATGAATGATGAAATGCTTATAAAAGTGGTCTTTTTGTTTTGTATTAACAGTTAGAACACACGGAATGTTTGTATCTCCACTGTGTCTTGAATTTTATTTGGTTGCTTCAATACTTGCTATCTAAAGTCTGGACCGAGGTCATGTGTTCTTGCTTAATCCAAAGAATTTAGGAATAATCCGAAGATTTAGGAAGAAAAAGCGAATGTGGTTATTAGATGCTGTTTCTGTCTTTTCTTGTCCTTTTTTTTCCCCCTCTCTTTGGATATGTTGTTGGCACTATCAATGTTATCTTGCCCCTTCACTGATATTCTTAGCTTTTTATTTTTTATCTTGCCCATTCATTGATATCTTTAGCTGTGTAATTTGAGTTATCATGATGGTAGTTTTCCCCTCAGCCATTCTCCTTTCAAGTGATCTGAGTTAGGGGAAATTTTTTAGAAAGTTAATATAGTGTCGCAACATTGGTGGTAGTGGAGGAGATAAACCATACTGGTGATTAACTTGTTATGCTGGATGAAGTGGTAGCAACAACAGAAAGCAGTGTCAATGGCTGCAGAAATGGTGTAAGCAGTTGGAAAAGGTGCCTTTATAGAGTATATGCTTGTCTTTTGAGTTTTCTAGAGTTTGCATTTCATAAATCTAAGTTAAACTCATCCTTAAGATGTAACTCCGGCAGTGAGTGAATTATCTATGATGTATTCAATATCATGTATTACTGACAAATTATGTATTTGGACAACTAAGCTCTCTTTCTTATGCCTTGACTGTACTTGAGCAAGCTAATCCTTGAAAAGGTTTGTCAAAATACTAATCAAATCTTAACAGATGACTAGAATCTTTTAGCTAAATTTCCATTTGCGTCTTTTATGTTTTGGATTTGTTTGAGCACCAGCTCTGCTTGTAAGTGCGAAGTTTTAAGTCTGTTCTTCTTTTTACTGTTTTTTGGGTGGAGGGAAAAAAACAAAATAAAAAACCCAGTTTAGTGAAGGCTGAATGGCTATCTGTAGTATGCTCAAAAAGTATATTCTGCATCCCATTCTATTTTGTTAGTCCGATTATTAGCATTAGACAAGAATTGGGCAATTGAGAGTGATTCTAATTTTATTGTTTTATATAGAGAGAAAGGAATTTATGTGACTAGCAAGGTGTAAATGTTTGAAATAAGCTGATCACATGAAAAAATGGAACCTGATTAGCTTCCAAATGCTTTGTGTTTGTTTAGAGAGACGGACACAATTAGTACCGATAGGAGCTGTGCCTTCAAGTTTGATGTGTTTACTTTTAAGTAAAGATAAAACACTAATTTTTCCGTGGACCATCCAGAAGGAATTTAGCTGTATGGTATTTGTAGTTTGGTTTAAGTTGAATGTCGAATTATGTGCCTCGAGGCTTGTGGAAGGTGTACACCATTCAGGATTCAGGTTTTAATCCAACTTTAATCTATTTCAAACCCCGAAAAGAATGCAAAGTCTGACCTTCATGTCTTTATTTCTTGCTTTTACTCCTCTACCTACTTTCTATTGTTTGATATGGTTCTTTGTGAGCATATTGTACTAGCATTCCCCATTGAGTAGTGATTCTCAATTTTGCTTTCGAACTTTTTTTTTGTAATTTTTAGTATGATGAAATACATATGGAGTACTTCCGTAGCCCGATAACCGTAGAGTGATTGAAATTATTTGAATTTAGTCTTATGCACAACAATCTTTTAGTTTTTATTTTCATTTAGTCACTATCTTCCTATAATTTTATTCTTGGAAGCATATTTTGTGTTTATATTGAGAGAGTTCCATTAAAGTTGCTCTCGGTGCAAGGCTTTTCTCCTTTCTGTTAATTCGTTATGTTTTGCTTACAAACTGTTGTTTATGTTGAATTGTGTAGACAGAAAAGGTTGATTTGGAGAATACAGTGGTTGATGAGAGTCAAAGACAGTTGAAGGATTGTGGCATTTCTTCTAGGTCAAGAAACGATAAATTTAGTGGTACGTTTTTTTTCCTTTTTTGGCAGAACGTATTTGTAGCAACATTTGAAATATTGAGTGAATTCTGTCTCTCTCTTGATAGTGGGATCAACCTGTCATAAGAGGAGCAGAATGCTTCACAAGGTTCTATTGTTCTGTACTGAAGATTAAAATTGATGGCTTGATTTTAGCTTTTGTTTGTGGTATTGGAACATTTAATATGAATTAGTTTGATGAAGTGTTAATCTACTATTCTTTTCAGGTCAGCTTTTGTTTTTACTGAATTTATAAATTTTTAAGTTTAGAATATGTAGGTTTACATGCCTTGTCGGCATTTTATGTGATTAATGTTATGTTAAAAGTGTTTTAATAGTTTTCTAAGCTGAAAGCTAAATAACATGACAAACTATATTTTGCCTTGCCCAAATTCTGAAGAGACTGATGTCTTACATTGAAGTTCTGCTTTGGATCTAGCTCAAAAGCAAGATTATTTTGCTTAAAGCCACAAGATTTGCCAGTTGCGATATTGGGGGCTTCATGGCATTGGAAGGGTGGGTGGTGGGATATTATATGAGAGACAAGGTTTGGTTTATGTCTCAATATGAAAGATGAGATGGTTCTGGTGTAATAAATCCATCGCAGTGTAGTATTTATAAAAAACTAAATAAATAAATAAAAAATTAAATTATACAGAGGGCACTTTCTTACCATCCATGCTGTAAGGAAATAGAGACTTAGTGTGCCACACAGCAAATATTAAATGGTTGAAATTTGAAGCCAGGCAATGCTTTTTAACTGCTCTGTCTTTTGTTTCATTATTTTTTCAGTTCGTATTTTCCCTCACCAAAATAGTTAAATGTATCAAGTATCTTTGGTATTTGATTAGGTTCATTATTACGTGGACACTGTATACTGATTTGTGTAAATGTGATGCTGAAATTCTCTAAAACTGGTGTACATTATAGTGATTTGTGTCAATGTGATGTTGAAATTCTCAAAAACTGAGGTCAAGCTCTTTGGCTCTTGATATCTTCTCTAGGTTTACTTGCATGCTTCATTGTTGTGATCAAATCCTTGTGCTATTTTTTTAATCAGAGGGAAGTGCAAGTGAGTCTGATGATGATAATGAAAGAGTTGATGCTGCAGAGGAAGAAACAGATGATGAAGAGAACACCTTTTTTGATACTCGTGATTTTCTATCATCGAGTTCTTTCAAAAGTAACGCATCTGATTACAGGATATCATCATTTTCTTCAGATGATGATGGCTTGTATGCTGTTGAATCTGAAGATGACATTGATCCAGCCATTAGGTCTGTTGGGACTAACTATCCCTATGTTAAGCGGCGGAAGAAATTGCCCGATCCTGTTGAGAAAGAGAAAGGTGTTAGTCTTTGGTCGATGATTAAGGACAATATTGGAAAGGACCTCACTAAAATTTGTCTTCCTGTTTACTTTAATGAGCCTCTCTCCTCTCTACAAAAATGTTTTGAAGATTTGGAATACTCGTATCTCATTGACCGTGCTTATGAATGGGGAAAAATGGTAAGTCTGTTGAATAAGGAGTTGATGTGTTTTCATGTTGACTACCCTTGTCGTTCGGTACTGCTGCACAGCTGGTTTTATCCACTCTTCGTATGTGTGTCTGTGTGCATGTTGCAATATTTTCTTTTTTTTTTTTGCCCTCGTAATTTTGTGGGATCCATGGATTTTGGAGATCTGAACTTATTGCAGTTTAATTTGTAGGAACTGCTTGAATGTTGTTGCCTGTTTCCTGTGGTTGCTCTGCATCTAGTCATTTCCAAAAACCTTTCAATGATGCATTGTTGTTGAGTACCTTTCGAGATTTTTTTTTCTTGGGTGAATCCTCTCCGTTATCTCTTTGTTTTTCTGTAAGTTTTGCAGGGTAATAGCCTCTTGCGGATTCTAAACGTTGCTGCCTTTGCTGTATCTGGATATGCTTCAACTGAGGGAAGAATTTGCAAACCATTTAATCCATTACTGGGGGAGACATATGAGGCTGACTATCCGGACAAAGGCCTTCGATTTTTCTCGGAAAAGGTCTTTTAAAAAATTAAGACTTGCTTTGCATTAGCAAATATGATATCGTCTTCTATTTCTCTTTTATATTTTCCTTCCTTACTAAAATGGTATAATTCCTATTAAACAAGGTTGCTAGATTATGATATATATGCTTAGGACAATGTATCTGGCTTTCCTTAAATCGGTTGTTGAATTTAGAAACTTGGCAACAATTTCATTAACACAAAACAAATGAGTCGGCCATAATCACATTTAATTTTGATATTCTGATTGCCTTTTGTTGGATATCATGGAACTCGGTGTTGTGTGAGCTTCAATTTTATGGAGAGAAATGAGACACTTTGAAACTATAGTCTATGTGCGTTATGTAATAAACACTAATGAACACTAGCACCAGTTTATTAGCGTATTAGATTAATCTTGCTAGATCCTTAATTCTTTGTGGGAATTCGGGTATGGATGAAGGAAAGATGATAGATATTTTTCTCTCTCTTTTATTTTCTGAGCCCTTCAGAAAGGAGGGTTAGGGGTGGGTAAAGAAAGAAAACTAGGTTGAATATGAAGGCATGGACACTTTTTGGAAAAATTTTAAGGCATATCTTATGTATGTAATCATATTTTCAAATGTAATAATCTAACAATGAAGTGTTCTTTTGTATTTGGTCTCAGGTCAGTCACCATCCGATGGTTGTTGCTTGTCATTGTGAGGGTACGGGATGGAAATTTCGGGGGGATAGCAATTTGAAGAGCAAATTCTGGGGTCGCTCAATTCAGCTTGATCCTGTTGGTGTTTTAACCTTGGAATTTGATGATGGAGAAGTATTTCAGTGGAGTAAGGTGCAAACCTTAATGGTTCAACTATTATTCATTTTTTCACGCCTGTAACTTTCATATTATTTAGTTCCGCTTTGAATGGGCTTTCTTCTCCCAGGTTACAACATCAATTTACAACCTCATATTGGGAAAGCTGTACTGTGATCATTATGGTACAATGCGTATACAAGGAAGTCATGGTTATTCGTGTAAGCTTAAGTTTAAGGAGCAGTCCATTATTGAGCGGAATCCTCACCAGGTACTTCCTAAGCTATCTTCATTAGCTTCCTCAACTAGTTTTTGTTTCATTAGATTTATTTCCTTTGTGAACTTTTCTGGCCCTAATTCATTTTTCAGATTTACTTTGTTGTCTGGTTTTTGCCCCCAACCCCCACTTTCCACCGGGATGGAGGCTATAAGACTATTATCTTAAGTGGTGTCTGTCTATGAGGGCCATGTATTTGAGTACAGATTTTTCTGGACGTGTTGGTTATATTGAATCAAACAGTATGATATCTATTAACTTTTAGCTGAACCACTTATGCCGGTTAATACTAGTCATATTGTTTTTTTTTTTTTTTAATTATGTGGCTTGAAGGGTAAGGAACAATAAACGATGAAGCTGTTTTCTGTTTTGTATGATTCAAATGAATTTATCGGAGGAAACTGCAAAAGAATCTTGCAAAATCTCTTTATATACATTTTTGCATGGGAGTCTTATGTAGAACCTATCCTCTTTGGGAGATATATTTTGTCCGTTTCTCATTATGATGACTTATAAATGAGAATGAATGTGCTATTCGTTTGAAATGGGCAAAACCCAGTTTTTCGAATTCTCATCTTCTGGTACATGGTTTTGTTGAAATTTTTATGTACATTTTTGTGTGTATATTTACATGTTGAGTACCCTTTTGGTTTAACTTGCTTCCAAGTAGGTGAAATGACAACATGGTTTCTCTTACTCATTTTCTGGATTTTTTTTAATAGAATGGATTATAAAGGAGGTACTCTTTTAGCTATTATATTGAACCCTGATACTTATCTATTATTACAATCTGGGTTTATCATTTCGTTCTTTCTCTTTATTTTCCCTCCAGGTACAAGGTGTAGTCCAAGATAGGAATGGGAAGACAGTGGCAACGCTGTTTGGAAAATGGGATGAGAGCATGCATTATGTCAATGGAGACTGTTCTGGAAAGGGAAAAGGATTTGATTCATTATCCGAAGCTCATCTTCTCTGGAAGAGGAGCAAGATGCCCAAGTTTCCGACAAGATATAACTTGACACGTTTTGCCATCACCATGAATGAACTCACCCCTGGATTGAAGGTAATTTCAATAATTATTATTCCCTGTTGGTTGGAATCACTGCACTGAAACCTCCTTTTATAATATACTGATTTTGCACCAAAATTATTGTTTTCTGACTCTACTGCAAGACGATTAGAACTTCTAATATTAATTTTCCATGTAGGAAATGTTGCCTCCAACAGATTCTAGGCTTAGACCTGATCAAAGGTATCTGGAAAATGGGGAGTATGAAATGGCAAATTCAGAGAAGTTACGGCTAGAACAGAGGCAACGGCAGGTAAGCTGTGGAATTTGGATGTCATAAATTAGTTTTCTAGATATTGGACAGAGAGTGGTGTCAAGCCTTATTGTGTTAGGGATTTGGGGATAGCTTTTACGCTTCTCAGAATGAAGAGAAATTTCTCTCTTCTTTATTTTATAATTTTTATCCCGGGTGACAAAGTTATAGTAAAGTCGATGTACGATTAATAGTTGAGAAATGTAGCACACAGTTCTTAGCTATGCGACTGAGTGGAAGCGCTTGTGCCTGTAGGAGACAAATAATTCAGTATTGTGTTAATGTTTTATGTTTGTTGGTTAGGACTTTACTGGTTTTGGTTTATATTGATGGGCCTTTTGTTTCAATCCGAATTTAGGCTCGGAAAATGCAAGAAAGCGGCTGGAAACCACGCTGGTTTGCAAAGGATAAAGGAAGTGATTCTTATCGTTACGTTGGTGGATACTGGGAGGCCAGAGACACCGGAAATTGGGATTCTTGCCCTGATATATTCGGCCAAATTCCTTCTGATCAGCTCGTTGACTAAGCTCATTGCAGTCTTCTGGTTTATCAATTCTTTTAAATTTTTTTCCTCTGTTGGTCTCAGCAGCCTGGCTGTCTCAAGGAATTGGATGTAAGTAAATTAGATCATAGGTTTTGGTAGGTAATAAAAGGGGAAAAAATGAAGGAAAAAAAAAAATCAAATCTTCAAGTTCTATGTTCCATTTATTACATGATGTGGTTATGATCTTAGTGCTGGAGTCAACCTTCTGTTAGAATCGGGTTGTTCTAGGCATTATAAATAGTAAATCCCAGAAAGTGAAATTCTTACAAAGGAAGCATGGGGGCTGCACCATGTTGATGATTCTTTTGTGGTTCCTTTCGGCAGATGGTACATATTGGAGAGGAAACCAAGCCCAATTTTTGGCTTTGACAAAACTTTTGAGGTTGAGATTTTGGCCTCTTTTCTAACCCCTACTAGCTGAGCTTCTAAGCAAAGCACTAACAAATTTGCTTCTTTTCTTCTTTCAAATTTTATTAATCGATTTGTCATTGAGGGGTTAAAATAAATGTTTGATTCATAATCTACCTCCATGAATGTGTTCTCTATGCCACCTATTTTTATGCTTGTTGATTTTGTGTCGATAATTTGTTCTCTCTGTTTCATCACTTTGTTCTAACTTTGAACTCAAGAAAAACTCCCATGTGTTGCTGAATAGGTGGTCCAACTGACTGTTCCTTTTATCAATCTGATAAGTTACCAATTTTGAAATATGAAGTATGACATTGGAACTAGACAACACCCCCCCCCTCCCCCCTTTCTATTTTTTTTAAAATAAAGGAACTAAACCAAATTACAGAACCATTTTACAAACAAAGCAGAACCTTGTAGAAAATAATTATTTATTGGTATAATAATCTCAAACATATAATAGACTAAAACTCACATTTACATATCTATCTATTTACTTTTGAATTTGGCAGGATTAGAACATGCAAAGTAAACAAGCTTAACCTGAGAAAATTGACTAGAATTTTCATTTTCTAAACAACCACATACTGCTATTAATGCCGAAGGAATGGAGGAAGCCTATAGCGTTAAAGCGTAAGCATAGAAAATGAGGAAGAGGTCTATAATGTGGGAAAGTCGGCCAAGCTCGGATTTCTTGTGCGCAAATGACCTTTTTAGGACCATTTTTGGGATATTTCTTTTAAAAGTAGTCGTGAAAGTTATAATATTTTTTGACCAAAGAGATTATAACTTTTTTGATTAATTCTACAAAACTCATTTTAAAACTTCTATCCATGTCCAAATCCCACTACTGGCATAAATTTCTCAATCTCTCTTAATACTGAATTAACCTTTCTTTATTTTTATATTACAACGATTGATTAACCCTTCGAAATAAATAATTGTTTTTTTCTTAATAGTGAAAAAAGTTGAAAATTAGTTTGAGTAATCTAATGCATGACAAAGACTTGATCTTAGTCACTCCAACGTCTCTAATGGCATTCTTGTTTTTGCCATTTGCCTACCTTGATTATAGGCATCAATTTGGGCCTTGACCATCCTATCCTGGCCTATGAAGAATCATAAGCTAGGCTGGGCTTAGGTATCTAGGCCCGCTATGGGCCATGGGTCAGAACAGGCCCAAGAAAAAATATATGTAAATTTATATTTTGTAGATGATATATATACTATAATTTAATATTTAAAGGAAAAAAAATACATGTATATTAATAGTCATTTTTATGTTGAAATCTTTTTTTTTTTTTTGATAACGAAAAGGGGAGAGGGGGCAACCAGCGTGGCAACCCTCCCTGGGCGTGACCATAGGAGCTCCAACCCCGCTCAGGAATGTTCCCCAAGACCCTATCGGCTGGGTCGCCACCACCGGACGGTGGAGTGAGTCACCTGAACCCCAACCGAGCAACTAGTGGTAACGGCACCCAGGGGTAGAGGACCGGGCATGGGCTGGCAGGTAGGTACCCTCACATTTAAGACCCCCCGAAGGGGGTCACCCAGTTCGAACCCGGGACCTCATGCCCCCTGGAAACAACGACCACCACTAGGCCACTCACTCGGTGGTATGTTGAAATCTTATTAAATTCAAAGGGAAAAAAAAATTAATCTAATAATGTGTTGCCTACCATGGGCCATAATAAGTCGGCCCACCATAAGCCTATCTTGGCCTGATTTTAGGCAGGCCTATTGGCCAGCCCAACCCGCGAATTTTCGTGACCCAGGCTAAGGCTGTCCTGCGTAGGCCAGCACTAAGATGGGTTGGGTTGATCCAACCTGGCCTGACCCCTTTAACTTTGATACAGATGTTTAAGGGTTTATTCTTGGCTTGCAATCACTTCGTCTTTTCTTTTTCTCATACCCTGTGTACTGTAGGTTTAGGGCTTGTTTAGAATTGATTATGGCCGTTGTTTTTAGTTTTTAAAAGTAGTTAGCAAAAAAATCGAGAGTACAAGGCATTTGGCAAGTTATTGCGTAACCGCTAATTTAAGCAGAATTTAGTAAGTAGAATAAGGGTTATTTTTCAAAACCGATTCTGCTTTCATAATACAAATTATTTAAAATACCACTTTATAGCACACATAATCTATAGTTTACCAAGCACTTAGATATTACTTTTATACAGCACAACAATTTTGTAGATTAAATTTACCAAACGCCTATATATTTTTTCTCACAGTAGCTTCTTGCTCATAATACAACTACAACAAGACTACAACATCACTGCATCACAGTACATTAATACTAAACTGACCCATAAATTCCTAGAACAAAGTTCCAAAATTTTGAGGACATTATTAAAGCATTTCAAAATTCAATGATAAAAAAGCTAATTAATTTCTCAAAGTATGTAGCTGGTCTTCCGTAGTTTAATAAATACCAAGAGTGAGCCAGATATTTTCATGAAAATTAAAACTTATGGCTGTTTCGTAATTTTTTTAACTCGTTATGTAATGGGATTTACTATTGTTCCTTTTATTATTGACAAGATTTCTGTTGGTAAGACCTATGAATCAGTTAATACCATACTCGTACTAAAGCCAATAAAACCTCTTCAAACCGAGTCAAAATTTTCTTGAGCAAGATGCGTTAGAATCTAAAATTGATATTTAGGTATTCGCAATGATTTGGCCCAAGTGTGATTATTCACATTGGCTTAATGGACAAGGCGGTACAATAGCTCAATTGATTACGAGTCTAGGACACCCTATATTTGGAGAGAAAAGAGAGGGCCTGAACTTTTTCTAGGTTGTCTGCCTCTTTTTTTTTTTTTTTAAATTTAAACCTATCTGCTTTAATGTTGCTTTAAAAACCGCATAATCGAAATAGCGTAGAGGAAGTAGTTGAAATTATTTTCAGTGGCAGTGAAATCATGTACTACACTGAATTTGGATGAACATTTGGAATTAGATAGTGCTACTATAAAATCTAATAATATACGTAACTCTATGATTTGGATTAGTCTTGGACCGTTTATTGGCTACGCTATGCATTTATTCTTTGGAAGCATTTGGCATGGTGCTAGAACCCTCTTTAGGGTTAGGGACGTCTTGCTTGTTGGAATCCACACATATTTGGATGCTCAAATAGTTTCAGCTGAATAACTAAACACCGATATTGGATAGGTTCTTTCTATTAAAGACCAATCCGATCCCACTGTTGAAATAAGATTTTCTTGTGTATTCCACAAGCATACAAAAATTTCTTATGGTTTAAATCTTAGGCTTTGATGAAATTTGATTATAGTGTTAATAATTAAGGTTTATACTTGAAAACAAGACATCCATGACTAAATTACATGGGCTTACTTTTTGACAATGACAAATCAAATTGTGTAATTTTAAGTACCGGATTGATACATGTATATATGTTTTAATTTAAAAAATAAAAAAGGAATATATGCCTATATGCTTTTTTTTTTTAATTATTCATATGAAAAATTGGTCATTGGGTATGGGACATGTGAAGGTTTTAGTAGGGATTTCGTAATCTGACAGAAGATACTCACCCTACCGAGACACAAACGACAGCACTTATGACTCAACTTACTCTATCACCATCTTTTGTCTCACTTCTCCCTCCATTTTTATTGATTTGATTAATACCAATAGCTACACAGGACGTAACCCAAACAAAAATCCCATTTTCCCACATATTCAGAAAATATGTAATCCAAACCGTCCAATCAATCTTGACCGTTCAATCCCACTCTTACTCACTTTGATAGGGCCCCCTCACCCACATCTAACAAAGCCTGTCACACTACGCCATCCCAAACCATACGGCAAATGAATAAACTCATCTGATCCATACCAATACCATCACTCACTACATACCCTTTTCTTTTTTTTTTTTTTTTGCTAAACTTAATTTTGCTTTCTAGCTTCCTTTTTTTTTTTTTTTGTTTTCCCGGATGCCTTGTGTAAGTTACACATACACATACGTCAGTTTGTAGAAGAGAATAAATTGTTATATTTTCTTTTGTTTATATAAAAAATGAAAATTCGGAGTGATTGATTGGTGATGGTTTTAATCATTGTATTGGAGACCTCAAGTACAAGACGTGGCTACATTTGGAATAATGATAATATTGCTAAATGCCAAAAGCCGAAAGCCCCTGCTGCGACCCAAACGAGGCCATTTATGTTCCAAAATCCTAAGCAATCTTCTAACGTATCGCGATTTCTTCAAGAAACTCAGACCTCTGAGGGAGTTTCTTTTTTCTCCTTTTCTAACAAAAATACTCGTTCTAACTTGTTGCCCTCATATTTATAATTTGTTACTAATTTATTGGTTGAAATATTGATCTCCCAATTGGTACTTGTCACGTCTCAAGATTTGGTGCAAATTCATAGACTATACAACTGGTTTATAAGAGAATAATGTCAATAATCCATCCACTAGAAAGATAAAACATGTTTCCTTATACATGCAGTACTTTATGTGTTTAACTGGAATTAGTTGCATGAAATATCTCCCCATATATTGCTAAAAATATACAATTCCATTGGCCTTACCTACCATATAATATTATTCAATTTGGTTCATTATTCTTATTTAACCGGAATTAGTTGCATGAAATGTCCCCCCATTTATTGCTAAAAGTATACAATCATATCGGGTTTACCTACCATATAATATGATTCAGTTAAGTTGATTCATAGTTGTATATAGTCATATGGATTAGTATCATGTCATAATCACTTTCATGTACTGGGACAAAACGTGCCAAATATATAACAAATCTAGTGAGAGTGTGAGACACACACCAAGTCACCAATAGATATTAAGCATAACGTAAAAAATTGTCTCAAATAATGGTGTAGATTACACAAACGCATGACTTTAGCATTAATTCTTCTAAAGACAATAAATGTGAAAAATGGGATAACACATGTGCATGAAAGAGAAATTAAAAAAATAAAATGAAATGGTTTTTTCTTTTTTTTTTTAAAGGAGGAAAAAAGAAGTTCGGGTGAGATGATTGAGCTTTCTGCAGAGGAATAAGTGTTGTCTGCCACTGATTTACACCTAAATGGATATCTTGTTTAGGGTTTATAAGAAGTTGCTGACAAATATTCTCTCAGAATAGAAAAAGGCCTTGTTTTTGGTGGTTGGATCTTTCATTGGGTTATGCTTTTTCTGTCTTTTGATGTGGGAATTTCTCTGTTTGCTCTTTCTCGCAAGCGACTCAAACGAAAGATATATTACATATATATAGCTTTTTTTTTAAAAAAAAAAATGGCTTTGCTTGTGAAAGATGGAACCTTCTTTGCCTAGTTTGGGCTGTGTACGAATTTTGGTCCAAATATTTGAGGCCCAACCTATTAGAGCAACACCCATCCCATGTATTAGTCTCACTTAAACTTCTTTATACTTTAATCTATATTGAATTTCTTTAAATAGGGTGTGGAACAAAAAAATAAAAAAACCTAGACTTTATATGAAAACTTCATTTTCCAGTTCTTCATAACTTTTCTCTCTTGATTTGTACCCTGCCAAAATTAGATCCTCTATTGATCTCTCTCTTGGTAGCATTTTCAAAGTTCTTTTTAATATTGTCTATTTGTATGAAGGTCGTTATTCCTATAGATTTACTTTTATGCGAATTTTCTCTTATTAGAATCTAGATATGTGTATACTTTGTTTTTTTTTTTTTTTTTTTTCTTTGGTTTTTGTGGTTTTATTCCAGATATATAAGAGTTTCAACATAGTTGTTGTATTGTTCATAGGTATTGCGTCTATTGAGGACATTGATGCTATACGTCTGGACAATGAAGATAATAAAGGTAGAACTCTCACTTCTTTATCAAAATGAATCTTTAGTCTCTGTGATATTTTAGCAGTAAAATTAATTGCTCTTCCTGAAGGCTTGGATGGCGTATTTGGGGTTCACTTTCCATTTGGTAGAAAGTAATTGTTTTTGAAAAACTTTTACTTTCAGTCATCCATTCACGTGCATAACTTTTTGTTTTCTACTCTGATTAATATAATGGAACGGCTAGAAATGAGTTACTAATCTCAGTTTGCATCACATAGAAATTATATAACGATATTATATGCTGTTATAATGATACTTAACTAGCAATGTGATGGGAGATAAGAGCTACAATATAACCAAAAATGGTACCAAGTCTTGCATTTTTGTTTGGCTTGATGTGTACCCAAAGCATGGTTGTAGCTACAACAGAAACTGCGAGTTAGTAAAAATGTCCACAATCAAATGAATTAATTGTTATTAAATTATATGCAATTAACATCGAGTATCCACTCAATAGGACTCCTAATCATTATCGATTTATATTATCTTCACTGTAGAAAAAATAATTAAATCAAATTGAAACACGTACTTTATCTTAGTATTTGCATTGTGGTTTTCAAAATTAATGTAGGATAAATATCTCATTTAGGAGATTTACAAGGCCAACGTTATTCGGGTTTACAGCTGGATTCGAATTAGCATAAAATGGGTTGACTAGAATTTGTTTCCCAATATTTTAATGCAAATGGTCAAATTCACTCACCCACGAAATGGACAACTTGAATTAGTCTGCATTAAACCAAAATAACCGATCTTGAGTCACCCAAAACTAGCACGACTGAAATATTTTTTATCCGGAATCATAAAAATTGAGAGAAGCGAAATCTAATACTAACAATCGGTTTATAGGCAAGGCATATATATATATATATAGGGCACCAATCCAGTAGGTATTTTTTTTTTTTTACCTATGCATAAGTATCAATTGGGTCAATGAAAATTTTTTTTACATATTTTTTTATTATAAAAAGAATGAGAGAGAAATAACATTAATAATGCACGTCTTTTTATGTACTTGATTATAGCCGTTGGATCACCATTAGATGATGATCCAACGGCTAAAAAAAAATATCTACATATAGGTAAAAAAAAAAAAATATATATCTACTGGATTAGCAACTATATATAATATATACATAAAAAATGAGTCATGAAAACTTGTTGTATTGTGTTTCGTTTTTTACTCGTACCCAGTGGCAAAGTTACATAAGGTCCAAGGGCAATTGCCCCTTCCTAACTTTTTGGAAAAAAAAATTAGTATGTAATATTCTTTTAAAAAAAATTATTCTACTTCCTTTTAATCTATAAAATTTTATATTTACCCCTCTTAAAAATTTGAGTTTTTTTGGGTTTCTAACACTTATACCTACAAAAACCGAAAAGAATTATAAAAATACGGAAGTTAGAGTTTTTTCTAATTTTTGTACGGTTTTAATTAGGGAAATATCACTTTTTAAAAAATATTTAGAAAATTACCATTTTTAAAATAGCTACTAGTTACCGGTTTCTGGAAACTGGTTATCGGTTATATATCAGTTATAAATATCTTCGATTATCAGTTATCAGTTTCTGGAAACTGGTTACTAAAAATTAGTTACTATTTTAAAAAGTGATATTTTTATAAATATTTTTTAAAAAACAGTATTTTTCTAATAAAAACTGTACCGCGCCGTGAAAAACACAAAAAGCACCGTATTTTTCCAATTTTTTTCAGAAATACCGTATATTTTCTAATTTCCCCGAGTTTTTTTCCTATTAGTAAAGCCCATTTATTTGAGTTGGGGCAAATTACAATGTTTTTCTAAATATAAGGACTTAATTGTCAAATTTATTTTCTCATGGGCCAAATTACCAATTTGCGAAAAAACTTAGA
The DNA here is from genome assembly GCA_002914845.1 of Trema orientale. Taxonomy (NCBI): domain Eukaryota; kingdom Viridiplantae; phylum Streptophyta; class Magnoliopsida; order Rosales; family Cannabaceae; genus Trema; species Trema orientale. The sequence goes on along the minus strand of JXTC01000301.1, from coordinate 379,055 downwards.
ACTCAATCATACCAAAAACTCTTGCTAAAAACAAGTATTTTAAGTTGGTCTTTTATTATGATTTATGTCTCTCAACTCATAATACTTCGAAAAATGTTCGGTAAATACAATAACAAGGTTCTGAGACATACTTGACAAAAGAATGATAAAACGACAAGAAAGCGCTAGACGTGCCGTTTCACTTATTCCTTAAATGAGTTGTTGAGATGAATAATAAGGATCCCAAACCTAAAAGCTATTTCAGGATATCAAATATAAAATCAATCCCGAGACTCGCCCTTTGTAAGAATGGAAGGTCGAGAAGTCAATAACTCGATTGACATCTCACTATGTCAAATATAGGCAATTTCTAAAGACTAAGATGTCTTATTTGAGGAAAGCACACAAAAAACTTAGCTTAACTTTTCGGTTCTAATTAAGGAATACATAAAAACTTTCAAAACACGTGATATAGGTCATGGCATTATTTCGAGAATTCTTATGGTTATTTTCAATAGTGATGTGGACCAATCCCAAGTAATCTCGATCACAATGCTATAACAAACTCCTCTATAAATGGAAGAGCTCGTTTCTTTTGTTGATCATTGATCGTCGTTTCTATTCTTGAATTCTGTCTTCATTTTTTATTGACTATGGCGTCAAAGAGTCTTGTTGGTCTCCATCAGTTTTGTCCAATCGGCAAGCAACAAAGTTCGGATTAGAGATTACGCGAGTATATTAGTTGCAAGGAAATCAAATAATTTGTTTCTAAAAACTACTTTTTAGACTGCAAATTAAGAAATAATTTGATATAAAATAGATTTACCAATATGGTCGGCAATTTTCTACGCGATACGCGATAGACTCGAAAACTACACGAAATAAAGGGGTTTGGATGAACTATTTAATTTTTATGTCAATTTCGGTTTGATATGTGCAATAATAAATAGGTAGATTTCATGTCAAGCTGCTTAACCCAAAAATGACCTATGTAACATGTTTAATTAAACGAGTTGTTTTTGTATCGTGTCAACACGTACAAATATTATTAATATTTTAATATTTAAATGTGATTTTAATTAATTCTAAACATAATTACATGTGTTTAGTTGAAATAATCAGTGTATAATCATATTAAATTTAAGTAATCGTGTCAATTTTGAATAATTGTGTCAAATAAGTCATAATATAATACATCATACATGACATATTTATTAAACGGGTTACATGTGTATTAATCATGTTGTGTTCGAGTTTAAAATTTTATCACATTTATTAATCGTATCGTGTTTGGGTTGAGATGTTATTCTGTGGTATACACGATACGATAACACGAATTGTCAATTTACTAGCCCCATTTACCAAGCACCACTTATAGCATAAGTTATTCCTTAATCAAAACCAAGAGCTGTAAAATTAATTGCACCTCTTCATGGTTAATGAGAGGAGTCAGTGCAATCACGTGCTAAGAGAATATTCCTACTAGAGATATTAACTAGGTCGCGCTATGCCGGCCCATGCACATTTAGCTCCAGCGTATTTGTGCGTCGTGCCATACCAGGCTGGGTACGATTATTAATCGTGACGTGCCGTGTCCGGTTCATTACGTGTTTGTGCCTATACCGTGCATGTGCACGATTTCGTATTGTTAACATGCATTTATCGTGCTTATCTATTTTCGTGCCTAATTATTCCCGTTTTCGGTATTATGCTATTACCGTGCCTATTTTATTAAGCTATTTTCTGTACCTAATCATATTTTTTTATGACATTATGCTATTTTCGTGCCTAATTGTGCCTGTTATCGATATTATGTTATTTTCGTGTTAATTACACCCGTTTTAGGCACTATGATATTTCTATACCTAATCGTGCTTGTTTTTTATTATATTATTTTCGTGAATATTGCCCATTTTATATATTATATATGATTTCAAGCCTAATTATTTTCATTTTCAAACTCTTATTATTCTTGTTACATAATTATTCTCATTATTAATTTTTTTTTCAAATTTAGTTGTTTTAATATCATTAGACATATTTCCTTTTAAGTAATTATGAATTATAAATTGTTAATTATTATATAATAGAAAGAAATTATTTGAAAATTGAGATAACTTTTATATAAAAAAATCTAAATTGAAATATTAGAGTGTACATGAGTAATAATAATTAATTTAAATTTCTATTGTTAAAGTATAGTCCAACTAAATTAGTGCCTACTCAAATTATATCAAAATGTATAACTTAAAACTTATGATTGGCACGTACCTAAATTGTATTTATTTTTCTTAAAGTTTTAAGGATTTTCTATTGGATGTGGGTTTTGCCTTAAATTCTTAATATCTTTAAGCTTTTTAGCTCAAACTTATTAAATTTTGGAACTTTTTTGCTTTTAAAAAATTAGAAATTGACGTAATATTTATAATATATATTATATTTACTTAGAAAATATTTTAATTTCTTTCTTTTTTTTAATAAATTTATTATATTAAAATTATGCCCAAAAAAATTAAAATAAATTTAAAATAATAATATATTTTTACAAACTAATTATTTTTCTTAATCGTGTCTGTTATTTGTGCATGCCGTATCCCGTTTCGTGCCAGTCTGATCACGTTTACTTATCGTACCATACCGACCCGAGTAGAGTTATTAATCATGTCGTGCTGTGCTAGGTACGATTACTAATCATGTCATGCCGGCTTATGATCGTGTTATGTCTGTGCTGACTCATTAGTGTCGGCCCGTTTTGACACCACTAATTCCCACTTTGAAGACCGGAGCAGGAAAGAAGAACTTGGATCAAAATTCAAGGCATGTTTACTTGTTGCTTTCACCATATATTTGTGAAAGACAAATTAATATGATATATATTCCTTTTGGGCACTTTTTATTTTCAACTAAACAGAATACTTACTGTGAGAAATTTTATGTATTAAAAAAGAAAAAAAAACTTGGCTTATTGGATCAACTTTCAGCATAGTAGATTGCCTAGAATAATCAAATAATAGAACAAGTTTAAATGACATAATCTTTGTTTTAATATTTATATATTACGATTCTGATGTGGTAAAGTAGTAAATATGCAGTAAAGTGTTGTAACATAGAGGTTTTAGACCTAGGTATTAATGTCATTCATAGAAATTATAGACGCTTTTATTATTATTATTATTATAGTCATAGGTTTTAGAGCAGAAGAGATAGCTAGATGTGACAATTTGGATAATGACATGGTATTGAAAAAAATAGCGAAGAGATAGAATCACATGAGGAGAATAAAATTATATGAGGAGAATTCTTTATTATTAAAGAAAAATAATTTTTTTAAATAAGAAAAATTAGCAACTCTTTCATGGGCACAAGGGTAGTTTAGTTGTAATTAATAAACTTACACGAGGAAAATTCTATATTATTAAAGAAAAATAGACTTTTTTAAAATAAGAAAAATTAGCAACTCTTTCACGGTCAGAAGGGTAGTTTAGTTGTAATCACACATCAACTTTTATTACTAGGTTGCAAACTTGAATACCTCAACCCCATTAAAAAAATAACTTTGTAACTCTTTTCTTTCTTTCTCTTTACTTTTTTCAAAGAAAAAACTTGCAAGTCCTGCCATCCTTGTCGTTAAATAAACATTTACAATTTCCATATTTGTGTTTCTTTAAACATAGTATTTTTAATTTACAAATTCTCTTTGATGTTTAATTATTTATTTATTTTGCTAACTCTTTTGATTATTCTTAGAGGTCGGTGTACAAAATTCTGCGAATTTTTTATTTTGAAGTTAAAAGGGTCATATGCCCCGAACACTCAAAATGTATAAATTAAGATGATGGTACAATATGGAGTCAATGGTTTGCATGATGATTGACACGTTTGGTTTCAGATCTTAAAATGATTAACTATTATGGATAATGATATTCTGTTTGGAAAAGTATCGTAAACTATTCTTAAGTAAACGAGTATATCAACAAATAACATGTTAATGTGATTATTGGTTTACTTATTATTTCTGCATATAATCAAATTGGTTTTCCATTAGGGGAATTCTTTTTTTTTTTAAAGGCCAATCAATTGGGGTTTAGAATGGAAAACTAGAGGGTAGTACAAGTTTGACCAATATGACAATCTCATCTCCTTGGTCCTCTCTCTCGTTTTCTTTTTTCCTAATTATCTTTTTATTCCTTATGTTATAGACATAGTAATCTGTTTCAATAAGATAATCAAAGCATATGCTCATATTCAACATGCAGAGACATAACTGATATTCCTCTCTCTCTATTTGTGTTATTAAGGATAACTCAATGTACGAAGTTAAATATTGCACGCGTTTCTTTGTAAACTAATACAATGAATTAACACGTAATAAGAAAATGTTCATATTACTCGTCTTATTTTAACAAGGAGGCGGCTATAGTAGGGGGCGCCCCTAGATAAGGCCCCTGTTTATACACCGTTTGATGGGAATCTGTGGGAAATCTGTTTATACACAGATTCCCATCAAACGGTGTATAAACAGGGCCTTACGTAAGGACGCCCCTACTATGGACACGTCCTTTTAACAAATATAACCAACCTTATACTGAATTCTCCTTAATTATTGCTATCACCTGTGTGTGTATATATATATATATTATCTTTTCGTTTACTGTGTATATACTTTTCTTTTACGACAATAAACAAATATTTTTTAAAAATAAAATATGTTATCCTTTTTAATTACAAACAAAATGAAATACAATATCACAAACTTGCATCTAGAGCATTTTTTGTGAGACTCATTAGCCTGTTCACTAGCTGCAACTTTGGAAATTTGATAAAATTGACAAAAGATGGGTGTTATGGTGATGCATGTCATCTATCTCAGCTCTTTACTAAAGTGGGAGGCTTATTTCAATAAATGATTGAGATTCGTCAGAAATTTGATATTTCTTTTTGTCATAATTCTCTATATGCAAGTAATAATGCCTATTTCGCCTCCATCATGAGCTAGGTCACATTTACACAAATAAGGAGACATTATTTTTCAAAACAAACTTACCCCTAACAACTTTTCCAAAGATGGTGTACAACACTATGTTACTGTTACTACTCACTACACATCAATCTTTCCACCCTGGAATATTATGCAATGTGGTACGAATAGAGGCGGAGCCATAAATTTAATCCAGGATGGTAAAAGAAAAATTATCTGACCATGAAATAGCACAAAAAAACTAGAAATTTCTCATTAAAAAATTAAAATTGAAAATTTGTACTATTCTTAAACAAGTCCAAAAATGTATTACATCGGCGATGTCTCATAGTCTGAAATCGATGTATAATAGCATCATCGTCAATCTTATCAGAAATTTCTTTCTCAATATAAATAATTAAATTGTTATTCATCTATTGATTTCTCATTCGGTTGCATAGTCGATTTTTCACAATGTTCATGACAAAAAAAAACTCTCTCTACAGTTATAGTAGCAACATGTAAAATCAAACTGGTACTTGGTAGCTTAATTAAAAGCATCAAATAGGAGCCTTCCTAGCCTTTTGTTCACTTAATAGAAATATGCCTCATTTTATGAGGGCGATTTTGGTAATCCAAGTAACTAATAAAGGAAGTGGCGGGTTACAAGGTATCATGAAATTGGGGGAGCTCAAGTGATTTCAATTTGGGTGTTAGAGCTCATAAGTAAATCACTCAGAAAAGTGAGAGTTCTTATACTCTTTGGCTAGATCATGGCTCATTTGAGATGGCGATACTTTGTCCTGGAGGAGAAAGAAAACCAAATTACAGTAAGAATATTAACCTTTCTACACTAATTATCTTCATTCGTTTTTTTTAATTTTGGATAGTAATTTTGTGTGGGATGACCGAGAAAGAGAAAATCGAAGCCCTATAGTTTGCTAGAGAATTGTCCCACATAATGTAGCACATAATCCCAGCAAAATGCATGAAATAATCTCCAAAAGTCGAACAAAAATTAACATTTAACAACACTAACCGCTATTCCTCATAACAATTGAAGTGCCGACCTGGGTTCCTATCCGTCCATAATGTTCTCCTTATGCTTTCCTTCTCACAGTAGCACATTATTGGTTTCTCGTGCTCCATTTTTTCTAATTTCTACAATTTTTATGAACCCTAAGGCCCAACTAAGGGACCAAAGTGCTAATCCCTAAAAACTCTTGCCAATTATGCCCAGAAAACCCTTTCAGCAATTTTTGAAAGATTCTAAACTTGGATGGCTCTGTAAAGTAAACGAAACATTCAAATAAATATTTTGGGTGGTTTCTGGTGATAAATTTTTTACAAAATTTAATAATAGGTAGGGAACAAATTTTTAAAAGATGTATTTGGTAACTTCCTTTTTTAATTATTTTTTAAAAAAGGAAATTATTACCAGAACTTAAAAAAGAAAACACAATGAAAAGTAATTATGAAAAATAAAATAGACCTTTTTGAAAGTGACTCGTAGTAAAAGGCCTATATTTTAGTGTTCTTTGCAAAATAGTCTTTTATTTATGCATGGTTCGAACATGTTTGGAGTGTGGTCGAGCATTGTCAAGAAAAAATTACTATGCAAAGAAATTAAAAACATAGACATTTTCTTAAAAATCACTTTTAAAATGGTCTATTTTTATTAGCAAAGAAACACTAAAATTATAACTTGCAAAATATCTCTCTCTTTGCCATCAATTTGTTTCTTATTTCTTCTTTCAAAAGTGGGAGAACAGTGAATACATACTAAAAATCCTCTGGTCTCTACCTTGAGAGAAAATATAATACCATTGGTTATGCATCCAATTACTGCTTAACTAGCACTTCTGAAAACAATAAACATATTTATATAAAAACATACATGTATATATACCTGTACAAACAATATATATATATATAAAGGGCACCAATCCAGTAGGTATTTTTTTTTTTTATCCATGCATGGGTATCAATTGGGCCAATGAAAAATTTTTTTGCACATTTTTTTATATTAAAAAGTAGGAGAGAGAAAAAGCATTAATGATGCACGTCTTTTCATGCATCTCATTTTAGCCGTTAGATCATTATTAGATGATAATCCAACGGCTAGAAAAAAAATATCTACACATAGGTAAAAAAAAAAAATACCTACCGGATTGGCAACCATATATAAAACACGCATAAGCATGGTTATATACCTAAAATACATATATGCATCTATAATCGGATATGTACACAAAGATAGTTGTTGAAAGCTTGCTTTCCTCTTTAGTATAACTCTGACCTTTTAGAGATTTTACTACACAAGAGATGGAGAGTAGGATTTTCTTTTTCTTTTTCTTTTCTCGAAATCATTCTTTTTGAGTAAAGGTAGTTATCGTAAATTTAGACCTGTGACTGTTTTGTCTCACTTGATTCTAAATCCATTTAGTTAGGTATATGTTTAATTTTATTTCCTATGCATACTATTTATTTATTTTATTTTTTTGTTTAGATATGATTTAAGGTTTGAAGCTTAAGAATTTCAAATATGGAGGAATTAATGCCTATGAATATCAATTTTTGCAGAAAATCTATCACCATATCTTTCAAAGGAGCAAATATGGATGATGGAAGGTGTTTAGAAAGGATTAAAGTATATTTGCTTAAAATCACTAATCTATAGAGTCGGATACATTGACACTAATTAGTTTAAGGTCTTATTGATGATAAGTTTGATATGGACTTTAACTAAGTTTGATATGGAGTTTAACAAAGTTTTTTTCAGAATTAGCGATAGGCTTATGTAGTTGAAATCTTTCCTTTCAACAGAATTTGTAATCACTATAATTTTTACTTTTTTATAACTTGTTTTTTTCATCTCAAAAAGGAAATAAAAGCAAAAAAAGGATAAATGTTATTTCAAACATAACCACATAGTATGTAAATATATTATAGAGCCTTTAAGTTATATAACCTTAAATGATTTTTTTTTTTTTTAAAAGTTTCATAACCTTTTAAAACTAGTATTTAGTTTAATAACATTCTCTTTAATGAAATTTTCGTATTCAAATGTCCTTTTTTCTAGAAACTTTAAAACTATCTCAAATTTTTTTTTAAAATGAAAATTTGATTTTTGACTAGTTAAATGTTGTTTAGAGTTAAGTGTTTCAGATTGTTTAATCAAATTAAAATACCTGAATGGTGATTTCAAGCTTAAAATCAATATTTTCGGGTTTGAAAATCGTAATTCAACATAAATCTCTGTCGAGCTCAATAGAGGTATTTTGGACTTTTGCGAGTCATGTCAGCAAAATGATTTTTTTTTTTAAAATGAGGATGTTATTTATTTATTTTTAAAAAAAAAAAGAAGTCAGAAGAAGGTCTTGAAACGAATAAGTCCATATATTAATATACACAGGATGGATACGTACATCCATAAATAATTTAGATCTAAATTCATATGTATGCACATACAATTATTGATGCATTAAGGCATAACTATTATTGACAGAGCTTTCAAAAAAATTATAATTGACAGAATTCTCTTTCAAAAAATAATTCACAGAATTTTTTTGTTTATAGCTAATATTAATTATTTGACGTTATTTATTTATTCGTCTATTTGTTGCGTGGATGGCTAATGTATATGTTTCTATTTGTACAAAACAAACAGGCGGCTTAATTTGTCGCGGGAAATTGGTAGTTTGGCATTTTTGTATTTTAGATCATATTAATAATTCACATTGTACACAAATTTGACAAAAATCGGGTAATTTATTGAATATTTACTATAAAGTTTTATTTATTTTATTTTATTTTTTAAAATTTTTTTAGTGTGAAATTAATACATAAATTAGCCTAATTAGAATTCGAAGTCCTCCGACCCACATATACACAGACACTCATACATACTCCCAAAAGTTCAAAAATCCTAGACCAATTGAGACTACCGAGTTTTATTTTATTTAATCATATAACTCACTATCCTTGAAGCCAATAACAGTCTAGAGTTTTCTTTTATAACAATTAACACTTTGATGATTTGTACTTAAAAGCATAAACATCACATAACATAATTAAATAATTTAATTATTTCACAAATAGGAATGGAAACACTACCAAACAATTATTGTAGTGATGATTTGAACTTATTTCCGACTTTTAACAATTTCATTTAAACGTCGATGACTACACAGCATAATCGTCTCTAAGATAAAAAAGAATCTTAACATATATGTAAAGTTTCAATTAAAATAATTTTGTAATTATTTTTTTTAGGAAATAATTTTATAGTTAAAAATATGGTAATACTTTTTTTTTTTGAGGGACTAATTATTAAAGTCATCGTATGTGTAATTAACAACAATAACAAACGTTCAACGATAAAATATATGCCTATTATGTAAATTAGATGGTTATTCCTCCTAGTCCTCAGTAAGAAATAATATTTCGGTTGGTTGTTTATTTTTTCTATAAAGAATATTTGGAAAATGATCTTTTAGTAAAAGTTTGTGATTTTATTGCTATTATTAACGACTAAAATGAAATTTATCTTCTTATTCGAAAATAAAAAACTCATCTCCTTTCAAAAAATAAAAATAAAAACCTCACCTGCAATATTTGTTTCCAACTTCAAGAAGTAAATAAAGAATTGTCACAAAATTTTACCTTGATTATTAATCATAAGTGATGATAATAGTAATGACGCAATACAAAAGGACTAGGCGCATTAGTGCACGGTGCATGAATAAAAATGGGTCACATGTTTGTTATAAGTTATAACTTCAAATCACGCATATGCTATTTAAGATCAGTTTCATTATTGTAATTAAGCTAGCGTCCCAGATTTGTTTTATATTTTTTTTATGAAAACTTTCACGACTTCTTACTTATTGTAGTAGTATTACTTGAATAAAATGAACTAATAAACTCCTAATAACTAGAGAAACTGTATTAGCATTGTTATTAATAAAATTACCTATATGGGATCTCTGTTGCCCTTCCCAAAAAAATTATTGATAATAATAAAGAAATCTAATACAAGATTGAACTTAAATTTTTGATGCAGAGGAATCTAAAAGAAAATTCGAACCAATCTTCTAGCCAGATCCATAGCCAAAACAAGAATATGTACATCCAAAAGCTCATAGAGCTACCTGTATTAATGTTCAATATTCAAAGTCACATAACAATTCCATATTTGTTTCTAAAAGGACTAACAACTCCAATTCTAAAAGATAAAAGAAAGCAAAGAAACGTTCTAAGCTACGAAAACGAGGTCGTTTAGAATAACAACCTTAGAAAAGTAAATGACATACGACAACAAGCAAATAACTAGTAAAATAAACGACAATTGGAAGACCAAATGACAGCCCCATTGGTTGTAACTTTGGGCTCCTGCCTCCTGCATTACTTTTATTAACCCATAACTAAATCTAAATAGAATTGCAAGATTGAATTCGAAGATTACACAGGTAAAAATTGCAAATAATATTCATTACTGATTAATTTATTATCTCATAATTTGACTACATCCCTTTTTGGTTGGCACCATATATAAACGAACCGAAAAAAAAATAAAAAAAAAATCGATGCATATGCTTAACTCATTTATTATTTATTTTTCTCTCAAATAATTATGCTATAGGACACACCAATGATGCCTTTGTGCTTTAATTTATTTTTTCTGCTTATATTTTGAAAATTTAAAGGCAAGTATCTTTTTTTGCCTTATATTTTACCATACCCTTTTTTTTCATTTTAATAATTTCGTACCTGCTTCAGGTACGCGTACATTATATGTGTAAAATAAATGTGGTACATATTTCAGTATAAATATATAATTTTATAATGTATACTATTTATACATTAATATATATGTTTTATTGTGAAAAAACATGTGATACATTTCTCCAAATACGGGTAAAAAAAAAAAGGTATGAATCTATTAAAAATAAAAACTAGGCATAGATGTATATAATGCCTTAAAAAAAAGGGTATTTGTCTAATTTTCCTTTATATTTTAGCTCGTACAATTTAACACATAGCATAATAAATTAATCGTGCCCTTGATCGAGACCCAAAATAAAAACCTAGGCTACATTTGTATAGAACAAGATACAATTATTAGTGGTAATATGTCCTAATAATAATGTTTATAACCTATAATAATCGTGTCGTACCGATACTAATATATAAATTTAGGTTGGAGACTTGGAGTTCTTCATTACTTGAAAAACAGGAAGAGAAAAAAAAGTTATTATAGTTGTATTACGCCTTAATAATATGATTTGTAATCGTGTTGCACCAGTTTAGATTAGAGACTTTGGAGTTCATCTTTTGGAAAAAAAATATATATATATATATTCTAGTTATATTACGCCTTTATAATTGTCGTACCAGTACTAAAACACTGTATTAAGTTTTGGTTAGGGTCTTGGAGTTCTTCATCATTTGAAAAACAAAAAGTAAAAAGAAAAAGTGATCTGGCGTGATTGGAGCGTGTGGGGAAGGCATTTTTTAGGCAGAAACTGAGAAAATAGAGTTGATAGAGTCTGACGTGGCAGAGAGCTTAAGAGATGGTAAGGGGGACACGTGGAGAGCATGGAGTGAGCGAGTTTGGTTGAATCGGCGGGACAAGAGAGAAGAGAGAGAGAGAGAGAGAGAGAGAATGAGAATGGTGGGGAAGCGTGTCAAGGTATTCCCTCGACACTTCGAAAACGACGGCTTTGATTGGGCCCATTTGCCCCCAAACGACAGCTAAATCACCAGGCCACGTGGGTCCCTCCCACCATGCAAAACCCAACTGTAAAAAGCGACTGTTTGGCTCGTCCCCTATTATTTAGGAAAACAACTCCATTAATTAATCCCCAATAATATATATGAACTTACTTAAATAAACAAACAAACACGAAATAATAATGGAAGAAAATGGAATGCGGAGCAATAAAAATTAAGAACTAGTAATGGGAGAAGAAAACGATATATGAGTTGACTCATTAATTCTTGTTTAGTATATAAATTGCTTATAATTAATTGGTACCCTAACTATTTTTATATTTGAAATAAAATATCTCAATCACCAATCAAAATCTCCAAAGTGTCTTCCTTTCGTTACTTCAAACTTGATTACTTTATTGAACGCCGGAGATAAACATATGTATGTGTGTCAATCAAATCTCTGATCGAGTAAATTTTAAATTGATATAGGAAGTTATAAAAATATACACACACATGTAAACATATCATTATTTGGGACTTGGGGAATCGTCAAGGTATAACGATAATGTTATTAATTTATAGGCTTGAAGGTTTGAGTCAATGTTTCGTATTCATATGCTGTTTTGCTTCAAATAAATCAATATTGAAGACCAAAAAAGAAACCAGGAAAAAAAAAAGCGAGGCGTGTGATTATTTTCTAAATAAAAACGAGCAGCTTGATTTGTATAAGATAGACTAAGGGGCTTTCAAAAAAAAAAAGATAGACTAACGGTGTTTTTTTTATAAAGTTAAAGAAAAAAGTAAATTTTTTTTTGTTTTGTTCAAAGAATCAAAAGGTTTGGTATGTGATTAAACCTTTTATTTATTAATAATCAACCCATAACTATCGGACGACACATGAGAATGAGATCACCAATGTTGGAAATTCTGAAATAGGAATCATATATAGTTATCTTAAATAGTGAAGAGTTGGGTTTTTCTTTTCTTCTCAGCTCTCAGCATCCTTTTGATGCTGGATATTAACCACAATACAAAACTCAAAAGTGTTTTTTTCTTAATATTTGAAGAGTTTAGCAGGTCTATTCCCTATCGAGAGGAGATCTTCTCTCTTCATGTGGGCTATTCTCCATTTATATTTCGTCTTTCCTTTTATTTTCAAATAATTATTTTATTTGTGAAGGTAGATTTCCACTTAGATCTAGGTTTATGATATTTGTAGTTTACTTTAGAATCAAACAAAAATATTAATTTAAATCATTCGAAACAAAGAATTAAAGAGCTCTAATATATTCTTCAATATCATCAATTATTTGATTCTCATTATAAAATATTCACTATAAGATGTTTTATGTAATTTGAATTATAATTATAACCTTTATTTGAGCTTCATGAAATTATTTTGTTAAAGAAAAAAATCTTTTGTAACTCAACTCTCAAGATGAATCCCTTGAGAAAATGAGAAAGTAAGAAATCATTAAATAAATTTTAAAAAGCATGTAATTAATTGCCAAAAAATAAAGCATGTAATTAAGACGCCAAATATTGTTCATGCAAGGGATTCGAAAAATTTACTGATTCTAAATTTACAGTTTCTCGAAGATGTTTAATTAAGTTGACTATAAATATTGGACAATAACAATTAGGTTGAGAAAAAGGTATCTCAAATATATAGGAAGTATATAAAGTTGACGAGACATATAATATAGTATTGTTCAATAAACAATATATAAATAACATTTTATAGTTATATAATAACAAACTTGAGCCTATGATAAATAATAAATATATGCAATAATTCGGTATTTAGAGCCTATCTCTTGGGTCAGAAAATGAAGAAAAATAGATCGTGAGCTGGAATATCCCAAAAAAAAAAATGAAATATAAAAGAGTAGTTGAAATTATGTAGACACACATCTCCATAAATTAATATACACATTTATTTATGCATGTATGCATAGCTAACTTCTTTTTTTTTTCATAAAAATTAAAAAAAAAAAAAAACAATTTTTGGGTGTCGTGTAAGGCTGTCAAGGCTTTGGGCGGACCTTATTAATTGGAGGGGTCACTCGAAGGGGCAGCAATGCAAAGCATGAATGGGTTTTGCTCTTAAATATATTCAATAAGACTTTAGACTTCGTCACTCACAAATTTATGATTCACAAATGCATGATATGGCCTCAGTGAAAAAAAAGTCATAACAAGCATGCATGATTATTTAAAAGGGTTGGTGACTGAAGTAAATCCTCTTATTCCTATTCCCAAACTTTTTTAAAAAACATAAAAATTAAATAAATAAACCGTTTTCCTTATTTTCATTTATCTGTTATGCATATGGCCTATGATAATCTTATATGCGTGATCAGTATTCAGTACTACATTAGGAGATTTTTTTCCCTTCTTTGGTAAATACCATTATAACATGGGGAGTTTTAGGTATTAAATAAACGAGGGTTTTGGCTCGAGAGCAAATTAATTTTGACATTTGCTGGTGGTTTTGAAGTGAGTACAGCACACCCATATTCTAGAAGTACAACAGAATTGACTACACGTCGACGTTTAGGTTTTATATTCCTGTTAGAACTTTAAAAGTTCAAATGCTATAAACTAATGATGCCTCAAAATAACAATAATAATAATAATGTTAATCATAATAATAATNTATCTATCAAATGACTAGTTTAGTTTTAGCTATTGTTAATTTCTCCATATATAGTGTATATTGATTGAGCTAATTAATATACATTGACTCTGGAGAAAATTATAATGCTAAAACTTTAGGTTCGCTATACCTACTTAATTGATTATATAGGTTGCTCAATTTGTTTATTATATATATTGAGTAAAAATTGAGACACCAAAACTACACCAGTGATATGACATTATTTTTAGCAACATAATTTTAGATAATGTGGTTTCACTTTAAAATAAGATGTTGTTATAATATATGCTACATTATTTAGTGTAAATTTTTTGTGCAAGATTTTGGTGTTCCTATTATTATTTTTATATATTTGACATCTGGTAATTAGGTAAGAAGTATCTCATAGGTTGGTAAATATGTATTTCTTTTAAGCTGAGTATCCCCAGTGGTAATGATAGCCACAAGATCACTTGCAATTAATCATAATTTTTCGTATAAAATAGTACGAGTCGTGTGTCATAAATAAATATGTTATTCCAGATTTGACATGTAAATATGTAACATTATTTAAAAAACTATAGTGACAACAATAACTAGTGGTGATAAATAGCATCACTATATATCTATACAGATTTTATATTTTAATTCACTCAAGAAAAATATGTTTATCTAAAGAGATTTTATATTCTAATTAGATAAATGTTAGGATCTCAATAAGCTAGTACAGTAAGTTGCTACATTTTTAATTCAATCGGTGAAGTTATCAAATATATTTGTTGCAAGGACGGGTGCTAAATTAATTTTATAGTCATGTTTTACTGTTTGGTACGTGATTTCTATATTATGCTTTGTATTATTATTATTAGAATGTGAAATATTTTAATAAAGTTAATATATTAAACAGTGAAATATAAAAGTGAAAAAGAGAGTAATTATAGCACTTTTCCTATCACAAATTATTCTAATTAGACATATTTATCTCAAAAACAAATCATGCACATATATATAGGTTGCCAATCCGTAGATATTTTTTTTTTATCTATATATAGGTATTTTTTTACCGTTGGATCATTGATCTAATAACTAACATAATTTGAGTAGTTGAAAAAAATAATAATAAAAATAAATACTCATTATTTAATACTTTTTTCTTTCCTTTTTTTACCATAAAAAAACGTGCATAATCAATTTTAATTGGTCAAAATAATATCTGTGGATAGGTAAAAAAAATACTTACTAAATTGGTACCCTATATATGTAAAATATATAATATATGATAATATGGAGGCACAAATCTACCTTAGAGTGAGTAAAGACATGTCCTAGCTCCACTCAACCTTTTGAAATTGATTTTTACTCTAACTTAACATTTGATATAGGTTACTTACATGTTTCTTTTTTAATTTTTCTATGGTCTCCATTATATTCTTTTTTCTCTCCTCTTTCACTTTATTTTTTTTCTCAACTCTTACACTTTATTTTTTATTTTTCAAAAAAGTTTTGTATGTCATTTTTATAGGCCAAAAATTCAACATATATCCTCTACTTAAAAGTTATAACTACATGATCCAATTAGATAAGTATTAAAAATAAATACCAAAATTGCCCTAGCCAAACCCCCTCCCCCCCTCCCCTTTTTTTCCTCCTGAATAAGTAATGTTCATTTGTTAGTTAAAAGGTTTTTTTTTAACATTTGTGAATTCATGGAATTTCAGAAAATGAACTTTATAACCATTAATAGGAAAATTACCTTTAAATAGTTCATTTGTTTTTATCTCTTGGTATATCCATTTATGTATTAGATTAATTTTTATATATACCACATATTATGTGATCAAGTATTACCCTTATCAAAATCTACAATTTCATATAAATTAACAACCACTTGTCAGTTAAAAGATTTTTAAACTATTTTTAAATACTTATGAGTTTATGAAATTTTAGAAAATGAACCTTATAACTAATAACAAGAAATTGCCCTTAGGTAGTATGTTTGTTTTTTTGTTTTTTTTTTTCTCTTTCTATATATGTACTCAATATATTTTCATATATACACCAATTTTATTACTGCAATACATCATATTCGGAGTTAGATATAATAAGCTTATAATTGAATCTACTACGATTGAAAAAATATCTACCAAACATAAAGAACCAATTTGCATATGTATATATGGCTCATATATATATATATATATGCCTATATATATATGGGCACCAATCCAATAGGTTTTTTTTTTTACATTCTTTTTTTACCTATATATGTATTATTTTAACAAATTAAAGTTACAAATATACGTTTTTTTCATGATAATAGATAGAGAGAGAAAAATATTAAATAATAAGTATTTATTTTTATTTTTTTTCCAACTACTCAAATTATGGTAACTGTTAGATCATAATCTAACGGCTAAAAAAATTACCTATCAATAGGTAAAAAAAAAAAATCTATTGGATTAAAAACATATATATATAAATATATATATAAATATATACATATATTTTATTAAAACATGATTAGATTTACCACTCACATAAAAGGATATCCACAACTGAAAAGATATCTATATATAAAAATCAAGGTCATAACGTAGTGTGTATGGAAATATACTAAGTAAATAACTTGATACACCAAGAGAAAAAAGTAATGTACTACTTAATGGTAATTTCTCATTAAAGTTGTAAAGAGCAATAAAAAGTGACCAAAAAAAAAAACTAAAACTAAAACCTCCTAATTAACAGAGCAACGTTTACCAATAAAAAATGAACATTAAGCTAAAATTAATAAACATGATTACTTACTATTACCAATTTAAAAAAATGACACCATAAATTCTCTTAATAATAAATGACTTTATTAGTCCTGAATTATAGAGAAAGTCTCACTTTAGTCCTTAAACTTTAAATTGCACTGTATTAGTCCTTAAACTATTAAAAATATTTCTTTTTAGACATTTTTACTATACATTTTGTTTGATTCTTATTATAATGAGCACATAAGTTGCATTTTTCATTATGTATTTGTAATTTCAACAAAATATCGCATTCTGGATACTTTTACATTATATTATTACCCATTGTGTAATTAATTTTTGTTCAATCAGTCATTTTTAAACTGCTTCAATTCATATTCTATTCTCTTTATAGTACTGAATTATACTTATGGATATGACATAAGTACAACAGAATAACAAAAGTATCATATATAAGAATAAAATAAAATATATAACAAAAATGACTAAAATGAAACTTTTCTAATAGTTTAAGGACCTAAATGACACAATTTATAGAGCAAATAAGTAAAAAAAATTCTCACACTTTAGGGACCAACATAATCATTTATCCATTCTCTTTAAGACAAATGGGTAAAATATAACACAGTTTTTTTTTTTTTTTTCATTGGGATAAATTCCTAAGTAATTCTGAAAACCTAAAATAAATCGACTTTTGGTCCAAGTCTAATTACTTTTGTGAGTATCCCGTTTTATAGCGTACACAGTGCAATGTATTTTTAGAGTTGTATTTGTCACGTGAATCCCCATTTCAAACGTTCTTCAACTATTCGAGTAAAAATAGAAAAAAGCATCTAAATCCAAATTTCATACCATACATTCCCTCAAGGAAAAAAAAAAAAAAATACATACCATAGACACCCTAATTACTATATGTTATAACTGAAGAATAAAATTTTGATCAACAAATCTCCATTCTTTATACAATAAAGTATTTCTAGCCTTAATCAATTCTATCACTGTAGTCAATTAGGTTTAACTAAAAGTATATCACATTTGGTTAAAAAAGAAAAAGAAGTTTGTGACTTAAAATTCTCACTATATATCCACTTTATCCATTCACAAAGTTTGTGACGACTTAAAAGTGACAGTAAATATCCATTTTATTGTAATGAGATTCGACGTTGGATAAAATCGATCTTCCAGGACATATGAACTGCAATTATTCTGGTTCTGATTTTTGGGGAATAATACGCGTGATCTAGTCATATATAGCTAGATTGCTCAAACAACCTAAAAAAAGAATACCATATAACAATATAACTTTGTTAATAATCAACCACATACATGAAAATAAATCATAGCTTAAGAGGCACCACACCAGATAGTTGGAAACATCTAACTGTCCTTCACCAGTGTTTAATTACGTATGAAAATGATGTTTACTACTTTTGCAGCCTCTTATACAGAGTCCCCTATATGGTTCATGATATCAGAACTTGCCTCTACTTGGACAACCCACTTATTTTGGGAATGGGCCACACACTTGCTAACACAGGTCCACTCCTTTATGACTCATTTTGCACCACTCTAGGCTGCCATTTTTTTCTTTCCCAAATCTTAATATAAAGTTTGAAAAACTTGATTCTTCAAGGGGGGTTGTTCGAAAAAAAAAAAAAAAAAGAAATAAAGAAAGAGAGATAGACGCTTTGCCTTATTTGTAACGTTTTTGTCAACATATAGGTTACCATATTTTTGGTTATTATTATATTTTTGAAGTACCATATTTTGGTTATTACATTAGAGACTTAGGCTATGTTGGGTGAATGAGGGAGAGGAGAAGTGGAGGGAGACCCTCTCCCTCCAAATCTACAAAAATTCATCCTCTCAAATTGGAAGGATTGGAGAAAATTAAAAAGAAAAAACATAAATTGACAAATTTACTCATCAAGTCAATTAATTTTAAAAAGATAAAATAGATAATATAATAATTTTACAAATAAATACTCTTCATCATTTCTACTCTACATCCTTTCTACCAAACAATTGAAGGGATTATTATTCTCCTCTCTCTCCTTCATATTCTTCTTCCTTCCTACACTCTCCATTCTTCTTACTCTTCTTCCCTTCTACCAAACGTAGCCTTAGAGTTTGACCTACAAAGTATAATTAGAGATGCTCAAGTGAATTACAATTGAAATTGTACCCCTTTTGCCCTTTTCTATTATAAAGACCATTTGGAATTGGACTGTTTGACATAATTTTTGAATTGTGGATGAGGATTCGAACTCATACTTCTTCTCTATACGAGAATTATATACTATTACTATCTGATTTATATGATTAGTACCATTTTTTTTATAGGGGTCAAATCCCGATTTTAACATTATTCTTCAATATCAGCTTTTAAAAGTGAGAAGGAAATAAAAGGTTGCTCATGGCCTAAAACCAATACATTTTCACCCCAAGAGAGAACAAGATATGCAAATTAAGTATAGTGAGCTTAGCTGCTTCATTACCTAATTGTCCGATATTAACAATCTCGTGAATAATGTTGGCTTTCACTAGATATTTAGATAAATCACCAACTTCACCACTACAACTAGATCATGTGATTAGTCTGATTGTTATAAGAGTAATTACTCATGTAATAAAGTTATTTAGAACCTAAATATCCTATCGGATATTGGTGGCAAATATCTGTTTGATTTATTTATTCGTTTTTTTTTTTTTTCATCGAGGACAGATAACGCGTGAGGATAATTCTTCGTGCTTCTCATGATCATCGCCGAGATCTGATTTGGCGAATTAATTTCTTTATTAAAAGAGCTCAACTCTTATCGTGGAATATACAAAGAAAACAAATCATAAAAAAAATATCCAATTACAGTACAAATTAAAGATTCTTGTGAGGTTGCAACCAAACATAACATCTAATATTTGCTAATAAAGAAACCAGATCCCACTATTTGAAGAAAGTAACTCCATTCGTTGTATCACAAACCAAATAATTTTCTTTTTATTTTATTTTTTGTAAATTTTCTAATGATTATTCATTAAGGTATATATTGGCTTAAAATTCTAATTAATCATTCAATGAAACGTTTCCAACAAAAAAAAGGGTCGTCAAACCTTGGATAGGTCACCGCAGCAACAGAGTCCCAGTAGTAGGGACCCACAGGTGGAAATCCGAATATTAATTTATTCAGAAATAACCAAAAAGAAGGATGGCATATTCGCAATTGTGAAGTTACAACAAGGGCAAAAAGGAGAACTCAGACAACAAACATGTACTAAGAGGGCATTCTGTTTTTTTTTTTTTTTTTTGGTCCTAGTCAATTCCGTCACGTCAGGACGAAGCCAGAAAGAGATACTACTATTGGGACCATCGAAATATCCACCAACAAATAAAAAAAAACTCCAAAAAATATATATAGGTAGAAAATCAAGAGGGGCATATTCGTCCTTAAAAAATATATAAAACTAATCCAGTAAAAAAAAAACTCCCTCGCTGAGCTGTTTAGTAAGAGAGAGGGAGCTCAGGGAGGGGATGTTGTAGCAACGTTCCCAAAAAAAAAAAAAAAAGGAAAAGCCGGCTCATTACTCTCTCATTTAATTTTTAAAGAAATAAAAAAAAACAATTTTTTTTTTAAAATTTTAATTTAATTTTGGACAGTACTTATATTTTTTTAAAAAAAAGAAATTTTTGGAAATTACTAAATGGGAGCTTTCTCTTTCTTTCTCTATCTTGTTTACTGTGGTGTGTGTCTCTCTGTATGCCCTGTGATTTGTTTGTAGGATTCCCCATTCCCACCTATTTTCCCAAACCCAAAGCACACAAAAGAGAGAAGAGAGAGAGAGAAAGAGAAAGAGAAAGACAAACAAGAGATAGAGAGAGAAAAAGTGACAGAGAATTCTAGATAGAGAAACGCCCGGTAATGCTCTCCACTCTGCGTCGTCCGGCGAGTCTGCTTTCCGGCGGAGGAGGAGGAGGAGGAGGAGGTTGAACCAGCCTTCGACTGTCGTTTCTCAAGAAAAACGGGGAAAACGACACCCAAATGCAGCTCTGAGAGAGTCGGGCGTGGAGGGAGGGAGGAGGGTTTGAGAGAGAGAGAGAGAGAGAGAGAGAGAGTGTGTGTGTCTGTGTGTGTGTGTGTTGTGTTATATGATTAGAAAATGCGCGAAGCACTGCTATGTGATGACACGAACGACGTCGTTTGCAGCACCAAGAAGAAGAGGTCTGAGGAGGAGAATCTAGACAAGGAGACGACTACGACGGCGACGAAGTTGCCGGTTCTGGTATCGCCGCCGGTGTTGGTCGTCGGGAGAAGCCGGTCCCAGGGCGGAACGCGGAGGGTCACGCCGACCACCGCCATCTCGGCCCTCGTCGGAGAAACTGCCGTAGCCTCCTCCGGCGGAGGCACGACCACTGTCGAGAAGGTGCTGCCCAACGGCGATCTCTACATCGGGAGCTTCTCCGGGACTGTGCCTCACGGATCTGGGAAGTATCTGTGGACCGACGGGTGCATGTACGAGGGAGACTGGCGGAGAGGGAAGGCCTCCGGGAAGGGCAAGTTCTCGTGGCCGTCGGGGGCCACGTACGAAGGGGAATTCAAATCGGGTCGCATGGAAGGGTTCGGCACCTTTATCGGATCCGATGGGGACACGTATCGTGGGTCGTGGAGCTCGGATCGGAAGCACGGGTTCGGGCAGAAGAGGTACGCGAATGGCGATTTCTACGAAGGGTCGTGGAAGAGGAACCTCCAGGACGGCCAGGGTCGGTACGTGTGGAAGAATGGGAACGAGTATGTTGGGGAATGGAAGAACGGAGTGATTTCGGGTCGAGGGGTCTTGATTTGGGCCAACGGGAATCGGTACGACGGGCAGTGGGAGAACGGGGTCCCGAAGGAGAATGGGCTCTTCACTTGGCCCGATGGGAGTTGCTATGTGGGTAGCTGGAACAAGGACTTGAAGATTCACCATTTGAATGGGACTTTCTATCCCGGGACAGGGAAGGACCTCTGTCTCAGGAGCGGCAATGGTAGTGGGCCTATTTTGAGTGAGAATCTGACCATCACGATGAGGAAGCGGTCGTCGGTGGACGGAGCCAGAGGGAGCGCCGCCGAGAGGAATTTCCCGAGGATTTGTATATGGGAATCTGACGGTGAAGCTGGGGACATTACTTGTGATATCATTGATAATGTGGAGGCCTCGATGTTTTACCGGAATGGTTCCGGGCTTGATCATGATTTCAGGCAGTTCCGGCGAAACCCGTGTTGTTTCAGCGGTGAGGCCAAGAAACCTGGGCAGACCATTTCGAAAGGGCATAAGAATTACGATTTGATGCTTAATCTCCAACTGGGTATTAGGTGAGTTTGCAAAATGGGTTTCGTCTTTCGATTTCGGGTTCGTTTAATTTGCTTGTGTTCGGTTTGGGATTCTGGATAGGTTTTTTAATGGTATTCATTTTTGTAGGTATACTGTTGGAAAACATGCCTCCATATTGCGGAAACTTAAGCCTAGTGATTTCGATCCAAAGGAGAAGTTCTGGACCAGATTTCCTCCCGAAGGATCGAACAAAACTCCGCCTCATCAATCGATTGATTTCAGGTGGAAAGACTACTGTCCCATGGTGTTCAGGTATTGTCTTTAGATGTCTTGGTGTTATCAGGTTTAACTTATTGATTAACCAAGTTAGAGATGAGTATTCTGCTAACGGTTAACCGAATACTGGGTTGTATTGCAGACATTTGAGGGAGCTTTTCCGAGTAGATCCTGCTGATTACATGCTGGCCATTTGTGGAAATGATGCTCTTCGGGAGCTTTCTTCTCCAGGAAAGAGTGGAAGTTTCTTTTACTTGACACAGGATGATAGGTTTATGATAAAGACAGTGAAGAAATCAGAAGTCAAGGTTTGTTGCTTACTTCTTTGACTTTTATGTTAATAAGAAATTTGTGCTGACTCAAATGCATTTGAGTAGCATAATTTGCGGTTTGAACGGTCAGGTAAAAGAACATTTGTATTTTCCTTCAGGTACTTATAAGGATGCTTCAAAGTTATTATCAACATGTTTGTCGCTATGAAAATTCCCTTGTGACCAAATTCTTCGGTGTGCATTGTGTCAAGCCGGTTGGTGGTCAGAAGGTATGGTATTCTGGAGGTCAATTGGAGTTGGTTTTGAATCATGTTCTTTCTTCACCGGTGGAATTTCGTTTTCCTTTCTAATAACGTGTATTCAAATTTCCAGACACGGTTCATTGTGATGGGGAATTTGTTCTGCTCGGAGTATCGGATTCATAGGCGATTTGACTTAAAAGGTTCCTCTCATGGTCGCACGACTGACAAGTCTGAGGGAGAAATTGATGAAACCACAACGCTCAAGGATCTGGATCTCAATTTTGTATTTCGCCTTCAACAGAATTGGTTTCAAGATCTTATGAAGTGAGTTCAAAGAATACTCTTGGTTTTTCACTGTTGCAGATTTTCATCATTTGTTTCTTGATTTGGGTATTGATGTTCTTGTGTTACTTTTTCAGACAAATAGATCGAGATTGTGAGTTCTTGGAGGCAGAGAGAATCATGGATTACAGTTTGTTGGTCGGTCTTCACTTTCGTGATGATAATAGATATGACAAAATTGGATTGTCACCTTTTGTTCTGCGAACTGGTAATTGACCTTGTCATCCTCAAGATTGACGAATATTTCATTGTTATTGGATGATTAGAATAATAAACCTATTGTGACCCCTTGCAGGTCAAAAGGACTCCTATCAAAATGAGAAGTTTATGCGTGGCTGTCGCTTCCTTGAGGCAGAATTGCAAGACATGGATCGAGTTCTAGCTGGCCAGTATGTTTTCGTAACTTATTTTTGTTTTTTGGGTAATCTCAAGTAAACGTGTTACTGGCTGCATAAGACTTGAAAATGAATTGCATGATAATTCTAGAAACCTTATCGAGGACCACACCATGCCTGCATTTTTGTCAATATAGAATGGTGTCATCCTAAGTTTTAAGGGGCATTAGTTAGCCAATAATTTCTGCCTTTGTGTTCGATTGCTGTAATCCAAATAATTGAATTTAGCTTAGTTGTTTAGCAATTTATGACAATTGCTAGGAGTTGATTGTGGGGGCATGTACAGGATGTCTCTTATCATTTTCTATATGTACAACCTGTGGCCCAATAATAATTTCAGTTTCCAAACCATTCAAGGGCTTTCAATTGCTATGGTAATCAACTTATGCCATCATGTTTCTTATCTGGCACTAATAAAAACGACCATTTAATGCATGGTAATTGAGGGAAATTATTTTGATATTATCTTGAATACTTTCTCCTAAAGAGAGAACTAATGCTGAATCAACGAAATTTTACATTATTTTAGACCTATACTCTGTCTACTTAAATTTTGTGCATTTCAGATCTCGTACACCATATTGTAAAAGACTATGTGGGTACTTTTTGTTCTTATTTAATGGTGTAGTTTATTGCTGATGAAATCTTGTTCTAAATTGACGTCAAAACTCTTTTCTATTATATCAGGAAGTCATTGATCCGGCTGGGAGCCAATATGCCTGCTCGAGCAGAGCGGTTGTCCAGGAGGAGTGACTTTGACCAATACACTTCTGGTGGAATTAGCCATTTGACTCCTTCACGCAGCGGTGAAATCTATGAGGTGGTCCTTTATTTTGGGATCATTGACATCCTACAAGACTACGACATCAGCAAGAAGTTAGAGCATGCCTACAAATCCTTACAAGCCGACCCTACGTCAATCTCAGCTGTTGATCCCAAGCTTTACTCAAGGAGGTTTCGAGATTTCATAGGGAGAATTTTTCTCGAGGACAGGTAGGAATGAATGTCAATGAGGAAGGGAAAATTCGACATCAAAATCTACATCGTTGGATTGATCAAAATGTAGCAGCGGCCGTTTTGGGCCCCCTTCTAAAGGAAGTGGCTCCAAACATAAGCGGCAGTTCCGGCTGGCATTTGGAATAAGAAAAAAATAAAAAGGAACCTGTGGGTTGGGAATCAGGCCACCGGAGATGTGGCGGCGGCAATGTGGAAAGAAATATTTGGGTTGTTCTTTTTGGGGGAGTACTTATGGCTGAATTTTGAAGATACAGCCATTGTGTTATGTTGTTATGGTGTTGGAAGCGGCAGGTACTTGTACATTCAAGGGTGAAGGGGTGGGGATGCAAAGTTGGATTCTGGTATTTTTTTTTATATTTTTCCTTTTTTTTTTATTGGGTGAAATTTTTGTGGTAATCAATGGAATGTGAAGATTTGAAAAAATAGGTACAGGGAAACAGAGAGATAATGTTTCCACTGAGACAGGATTCAAATGGGGGAAGGAGTCTACGGAATAAGTGTACAGCCTTATAGAAAAATGTTGGATAGTTTATTAATTTTTATGATTTTTTTTTTTGGTGAGATTTTTTTTTCCCCCAAAACTGTCTTTGAATCACGTTGCCCAAGAGTAGAGGGCCTCGGAATCTCTCTCTCCCCACTTTTATTGTCAATAAAAATGGTTCACAGTGTGATATAGAAATGGGGTAAATTGGGTTACTTTTGCAGTGAAAGAGAGGCATTGGACATAGAGGAGTTAAGAGACATGAAAAGGAGAGAAAGCAAAGAGAAAGATGCGCTGGCGTTTCTTGTTTTTGCTCACTTTGTTTACTCCCTTTTTTCACTCTTGTATGAATATGCAAATTTTTTTCCTAGGCAAAAAAAGAAAGGAAAAAAAAAACCTCTAGTATACCTTTAACAACAAATTGTGAAGTAAATTATTAAAGAACGTGGAGATGAAAGAAATGGCAACAAAAAGTAAGCAAGACATCATTGACCATTGACCAACATCGGGTCCTCTATTCCATACAATAAAGCAAAGAATCCTGCCGTACACGTGGTGGGATCTGATTAGTCAGGAACTTGGAGCTGTTATTCCTAAGAAATTGGGAGGGTAGTTTGGTCATTTCGAAGAAAAAGGTGATGCATCAAGTTTCTAGAGTCTCGTGCAAGGTTTTGTACCTCAGAGGTCAAAGTTAGGTTCAGAGGGAAGGCAGGGGTCGGAGCCGAACCCTTATTGAACAGTTTGCACCTCATTATCTTCTTCTTTTTTTTTTTGGGAGTTTCTTATGTCCGTTAGCTCAGACCTATGGCACGGGTCTGTTCCCACACTGTGACTAATGACTATGGTTTGGTCCATGCCCTAATTGCTAGTAATAGTATTTGTAATAGTGTTCATCAGTATAGTTCCTATTCCAACAAGCCCTCTTCTTGCATAGTTGCATGTTGTTTATGGAAATTTGCATGTCCACGTTACTTTTAAGCTACGGTATTCTATAACTTTGCTTGACAATTTACGAAATTTGAGATATGGTAAATACTTAATCAATATGAGGCTCAATATAGAACCTATTCTCCTGTGGGACTCAGCACCAATTAATGTTCAAGAAAAGAGAAACTACTAAGTTTATGTTTACTCATTATTGCTTAGCACGAGCCTTTGATGTAGGTTGCAACGTTGAAAGGAACAATCTTTTTTTTCTTTTTTTGACGAAATGAAAGGAACAATCTTAGCCGTGACAAATTATTCAATCACAACTTGCAAATAAATGGGATATTTATCTATTAAAAAAATGGAGTAATGATATGAAGCATAAATCAGTGATCTAAAACTATAAAAAGATACTAGACTTTAACCCAACATATGTAGATTTTAATAGAGGTCGGATTTTTAAGTCATCAGATTTAGGTTTCTCATTTCAATGTGTGAATTGTGAAGTATGTATTTCATAGTATGAAGTTGCAAAGAAATATGCAAACTAAATATTTAGAATATAAGCGTGGAGATTTTAGAACACATAACTACCTATATATAAATAATCAACACGTATGAAGGGTTGAATTTGTTAATGAAAATTGAAGTGTTTATTCTTATTTGTCTTGCTATTCTGCGGATCAACGAGTGATTGATGATGAATAATTTTTCAGTATGGTGTGCAGATCAACAAGATTATAGTTGCACTATGCTTAGTATTCTTGCCAAAATCAATAAAGCTTAGGAAATTTGACATTTGACTTTGATTGGTGGTCTTTCTTGGGCACTCCCTCTGCATCACTTTGGGGACATTACTTTTTTTTTTAATTTTTTTTTTGAATTCATATTTTTGCTAATCTAATAATAATTTACTTATGATCTCAATTTTTTATTCTTTTTTTTTTAATTGAAAAAAGAAAACGCAGGTCAAATTTATTAGTTCTTAAATATATATATAAAAAAAATCAAATCCTAAGATTATTATTATTTTTTTTTGGAAGGAACCTAAGAAATTGTTTTAGTAGATTATGCAAACCATTTTGTTAGAGATAAATTAAAGGAAGTGGTCGGCGACTATTAAAAGAATAAAAGATTGACCAATATTTCACATCACTAGTCGGATTCCACTCTTAGAGTCATAGTCATGGAAATAAAACATATTCCAATCTGAAACATTTTGAAAAATCTCACGAAGAACTTTTCTTAATTTGAAAAATAAAATAAAATAAATGACTTCCGAATATGTTTTACTACTGTTAAGTGCGTTAAATTCTAATAAATTCAACTTTCAATCCGAACCTATTTAATACGCCTATTACAATTTGAAAATTTGTCTCTTCCACGAAGAATGGTCCCCACAATATGAAGGAAAAATTTGGTCAGTGAAGGCTTCTACCCTTGCAAATTTCTCCTCTTTCGTACAATTCTAATTCTTCCTTCAATTTTGATGTCTAGTTTTATATGTCCAACTAATTAAGTCCAACTAATTAAGTGATTCTGTATAATTTATTTCTCTTTTTTCGAGATTAAAAAGATTGGGAGTCTTATTAAATATTGCCACAATTTACCAAAATAACATTCGAAATGCAATCTCGGATAATCTTTCAAGTAAACTTGATCTGCTGGATCTAAGAGGTAATTCTTTTTTTAAATTTGGGCTTAATTAATGGCATTTATTTATTATAAAGAAAGAAAAATAACTCATGCACCCTGAGAGTTGAACTCCCAACCTAATATCCAAACCTCACCCCACCCCATCCCTCATACTGAGCTAGCTCTAGTGGGTGGATTTAAGAGATAATTTGGGTATAGAATGAGTAACCATATTCCCAAGCCTAGAATAACAAATACAAGAACAATTGCCATCAAGAGAATGGAAATTCTTAATGTTAGCTATAATAGAATCTTCAAACATAAATTCGAATTGAACATATTTGTTAGAATTCGTAACCTGAATTATGTCGGACCCGACACGAAAAGCTCACGGTGGAATATATGTGGCAATTTTGTAATTGAAAATTTTTTTTTGGGGGTTAATGGTGATAGCAGAGGAATCAATCCGATTCCTTTTTAAATCTGGAACATGTCTCATGTCACCAAGGGTCCTGATAACCCCATTAAATATTTGATCGTACATGCATGTACTTTTAGAAGTTGTCAGGACCTTTAGTGGTGTAGACATATTCCAGATTTAAAGACAAATCTGATCTTTTTGAGTACTCTTAATTCAAAGGGGTACAACTATACTAATAAAGGTAGAGTTCTGAAGGTTTCCAAAGGAGCTCTTGTCATGATGAAAGGACAGAAAAGATTTGCTGAGTTATATGTCTTAATAGGTTCTATAATCACAGATGAAACAGCTGTCTCTACTCCTTCGTCATCAGATGATGAAGTTACTAGGCTTTGGTATATGCATCTTGGGCATATAAGTGAGAATGGCATGGGTGAAATGAGCAAAAGAGGACTTCTTGATGGGCAAAGTATTAGAAAACTGAAATTCTGTGAGCACTGCATTTTTGAGAAGCAGAAAAGAGTCAGATTTATAAAAGGTATCTACAACACAAAGAGAATACCTGACTATATACATTCTGATCTCTGGGGACCATCTAAGGTACTTCTAAGGGAGGTGCTAGATATTTGCTGACAATCATCAATGATTTCTCCAGAAAGCTTTGATGTTCTTCCTGAAGCAGAAGAATGATGTGTTATCTACATTCAAGGAGTGAAAGACTATGACCGAGAAGCAGATTAAACATCTCTACACTGATAATGGCATAGTGTTTTGTTCTGATGAGTTTAATATTTTTTGCAAGTCAGAAGGAATTGTAAGGCACTTAACAGTTTGTCATACTCCATAACAAAATAGTGTGGCAGAATGCATGAATAGGACATTGATGGACAGAGTATGCTGTGTGCTATCTAATACTCATTTACATAAGTATTTTTGGATTGAAGCTACTTCTACAGCCTGTTTTCTTATTAATCATTCTCTCTCAACTGCTATTAATAAAAAGACTCTAGAAGAGGTATGGTCAGGTACTCCTGCTAGTTATTCTGATTTGAAGATATTTGGATGTCTTGTCTATGCTCATGTTGATAATGGAAAACTGGAACCTAGATCTATGAAGTGTATTTTCTTGGCTATAAGACTGATTTTAAAGGATATAAGTTGTGGTTTCTAGAAACCTAGAAAATCATAATGAGTAGAGATATTATATTTTGATGAAACTACTATACTTCGTGATTTACTTCTTAGAGATGCTAATGGGAAAAATAAGTAGAAATCAAACACTCAGGTGGAGTTTAAGATTGGGTTAGGATCTACACTAGCATCTACATCTTAGCCAGTTTCCCCATCACCACAGTCACCAGTACTAGAGTTACCACAATATTCTATTGCTAATGACAGGGCTAGAAGAGATATTAAACCTCCACAGAGGTATGCTCATGCCGATCTGGTAGTCTAAGCTTTGAATGTGGCTGAAGATATAGATTCCAGTGAAGAACCTTCTACCTATGTAGAGGCAGTTAGTAGTGACGACTCTGGAAAATGGATGATTGCCATGCAAGAGGAGATGGAATCACTTCATAAGAATATCAAATAGGACTTGGTGAAACTACCTAAAGATAAGAAAGTTGTTTGCTGCAAATAGGTTTATAAAAGGAAAGAAGGAACTCCGGGAATTGAAGAAACTAGGTATAAGGTGAGACTAGTTGCAAAGGGGTACAGTCAGGTTCTAGTGTTGACTTTACGGATGTGTTTTCTCTAGTAGTAAAATATAGATTAATTCAAGCTTTACTGGGTATTATGGCTATATATAATCTTGAGCTTGAGCAGTTAAATGTGAAGACAACATTCCTATATGGAGAACTTGAAGAGGACATCTACATGTAGTAGCCAGAAGGTGTTCAAGTCTTAGGAAAGGAGGACTATGTGTTCTTGTTAAATAAGTCTCTATATGGCCTGAAACAATCACCCAGACAATGGTATAAGAAGTTTGATTCATTTATGACCACTCATGATTTCAAACGAAGAAGTTATGATAGTTGTGTCTATTTTCAGAAGAGTGTTGATGAATCTTTTCTATATCTACTCTCATACATCGATGATATATTGATAGCAGCCAAAGATAAGAAAGAAATAAGAAAGGTTAAAGACTAGTTCAGTAAAAAGTTTGAAATGAAAGATTTGAGAATAGCAAAGAAGATACTAGGAATAGAGATTCTCAGAGAGATAAAGGCAGGTAAATCATACCTAAGTCAGAAAGAATACATTGACAAAGTTATCTACAGATTCAATATGCAGAATGCTAAACCTATTAATACTCCATTAGCGGCTTATTTCAGACTTTCGTCTACTTTGTCTCTAAAATCAGATGATGAGATTGATTATATGTCTCGATTCTATATTCTAGTGCAGTGGGATCTCTCACGTATGCTATGGTTTGTTTTCGTCTAGATTTGTCATATGCATGTAGCGCTGTTAGTAGATACATGGTAAATCTTCGTAAAGAATATTGGAAAATAGTTCAGTGGATTTTCAGATACTTACATGGCTCTACTGATACTTATTTATAGTTTAGGAGAACTGGAAATAGAGTTATTAGGTATGTTGATTCTGATTTTGCAGGAGACCTTGATAAGAGAAGATCTCTTACTGCGTATATTTTCACCATTGGTGGTTATACTATCAGTTAGTAAGCTACATTACAGACTACAGTTGCATTATCTACTACTAAGGCTGAATACATGGCTATTACTGAGGCTTGTAAGGAAGCTATTTAGTTGAAGGGACTATTTAGTGAGCTTAGTGAAGACTTACAGATGACTACAGTATTTTGTGATAGTCAGAGTGCTATTTTTCTCACAAAAGATCAGATGTTTCCTGAGAGAACTAAGTACATTGATGTGCGGTATCATTTTGTTTGTGATATTATTACTTGAGGCGATATAGTTGTGAGCAAAGTTAGTACTCATAATAACTCTGCTGATATAATGACCAAGACACCTCTTAGAGGCAAGTTTAAGCATTGCTTAGACTTACTTAGTGTTGCTTGTTGAGTTTTTCCTTCTTATGGAAAAGGTGGAGAATTTGTTTGTCAAAGATCGAAGTCATTCCTTAATTAGAATATGTATCAAGGTGGAGATTGTTGGAGTTCGTGACTCGAATTCTATCTGACCCAACCTATAAAGCTCGTGATGCAACATATGTGGCGATTTTATAATATGGAGAATTTTTAGGGGTCTGTGGTGGTAGTAGAGGTAAAGAATTTTGTAATTGCTATTTTATGGGCCTAATTTTTCGGTGCATATTTCTCTCGTCCCCTCTCTCTCGTTTTTCTTTTTTTATTTAAACGATCTAACTGTTCCTATAGTTCTTTGTCTTCAAGCTGCAACTTCACATTGTCATCAATCTTCCATGGGTTTATTTTAAGATTTTTTATCAACAGGACTTTATTCATCTTCAATTGAGCGATTTGAACCTATAACTTAGGATACTTTATCTTCTTCATAAGATTTCTATAGTGAACCCTATTCCAATTGACAGTTATCTTATTAAAAGTAATCTAATTGTGTGGTTATATGTTCTCTTTATTTTCATTTTTATTTCTCTTGTACTTATTATTTCTAAAATTTTAGGGATTTATTATGACAAGGGAATGTATATATGAAGGCTACTAGGTAGATTATGTTTTCGTTTAGTACGACAGCTAACTTGCATCTACGATTTTTCACTCCACTTTGTCTTGTAGAGATAACTAATATGATTAGTAACTCTACTGATTAAAGAGATTAATTACACAACTAATTAATGAGATTGATTAGACAACTAATTAATAAGATTAATTAGTTAATTAATTAATATAATTAATTAATTAGAATGTTATGTCTTTTTATAATTATATAATTTTAATTAATTATAAAAATTTATTAATGTTTAGATTCTATTACAATTAAATTTAGATATGATCTTAATTTAATTATTAGAATTATTTGATTATAATTAGATATACATACTAGATAAATATAGAAACATTATATGTGTTATAAGTTTCTATTTAATTAGGATTAATTAAAAGAGTTTTAATTATTTCCTAATTTAGAATATTACAATTGATCTTTTCTAAATACAGTTACAGAAATGAGATTTCTATAATTTAAAAACAATTATCTTTTATTATCCTTTAGATCTTAATGAGTTTAGGATAGTATCTTAATGAGATTAAGATAAGATTAGATAAATTAATTAATTAATAAGTAGATAATAAATGTGATTTATTTTCTAATTATTTAAATTATCCTAATAAGTCAATAATTTAAAAATATTTGATATTTTTAAATTTAGATAAGAATTAGTTATGAACTTAATTCTTACATCTAGGATAATACGTTTTACTAGAAAACATTAATTATTGAATTTAATTAATTTTGTATTATTATTTAATAATTATTAATGTTATTAATTTTTATTATTTAATAATTATTTGATAATTATTAATATTATTAATAATTAATAATTAATAATAATTAATGAGATTAATCATATTAATTAAAAGGATAATAATTGTATAAGGTTAATTATTTATTTTCATGATTTGCAAGGAAATTAGAGCTTGTTTTTAATGAGATTAAAATATTTTAATTTTTTTTAAAAAAATATTTTAATTATGTAATAATTATGGTAATATTTTGTGCGGTAGTGTTTGATATAAAATATTGATAATTATGAGATAATTATAGTAATATTTTATGTGGTAAAAGGGATTTTGATAATTATGAGATAATTATATTTTTACAAAATACATTCGATATGACTGTCATATTGAATGGGAGGATTTTAAATTTTGTCAAATTTTTAATCCAAAATTATTTAAACCATTCTTTAGTTTTGAAATAATTAATTTTTGAGAAAATTAATGAATATTTATAAAGTTGTTTATATTCATTATTTGTATTTATAATTATTTGTAAAACTTCTATACAAAAATATTTTTTATAACTGTTTACTTATATTTATAAATGCACTTGGAATTTAATTTGATTAAATTCTATTACTAAGAATCTTTAAAATTATTGGTTGAATAATTTAGCGGTTAAAGTTTCTTAG
>JXTC01000301.1:327494-345586 GCA_002914845.1 Trema orientale | reverse complement strand
GTTCAATAGTTCTAAAGATGTGCCTCGCCTCAGAATCTTGCTAAGCTCCCGTAGGAAGGTTTTCATCTGGGTATTACTAGTATTGAATCTCTTAGGATAAATTTACGAGTGGACTGTACGTAATGATCTCCTGTAGGAGACTGTATTGTAAATTGAAATAATGGTTACACACTCAACATAGGATGCTATTAACCTCCCGTAGGAGCTATGTTAGTAATTCTATGAACCGATAAACAGGGTAATTAGCAAACTGGAATATGAAATATTTGCCTTTTTGTCTAAAGTGAATTGTTCACATTTAACTTGTAGATTCATATGATTACCCATAGGTAACTTATGATCTATAGTAGGTCAAAATACCTTGAATGTTTGTGACAGTATTAGAGATTCTTGCACATGCATTTTATCTTGATAGATTTAATGTTAAGTATTCTAAATTCTTTTATATTCAGATAAACTAGTAAACTTAGTTGAGTACTAAGAGGATCATAATTTGTATACTTGTCCATATTTTATCCTTAGTTTCCAAATGACCAATAAGAGTATAACACATAATCTTCTTACTTGATTATATGTTCTAATATTTATGTTTTTATTCTACTCTATGTGCACTACGATATCTTGCATAAATTATCTGCTGATTTTAAATCAGTTATTTTGATTTGAAAATCACAAGAGTTGGTGATTTTGTCAAAGTTCATTCCTGATAATTAATATCCTTGCTGAGGTATTTATTATCTAATTTAAGATAATGAATACCCTTGTTGAGGCATTTTGTTATCTTACAGCAAAATTCAATCGAAACAAAGATGTTTGTATTTGATTATTTTTCTCTATGTGTTTAATTGAGAATTAAACTTACTGAATTTAATTATGAATTGAATTCATTAAATTCGATTATGAATTGGATTTATTATATGACTTTTGTCTAATTGAAAATTTTATCATTTTGCAGTTTTGGGAAATACTGATTCATAAGATGGACAAGGTTTCTAGAAAGAGGAAAGAGACAAGAGAATATAGTACAAGAAGTAGAACGAGGACATTTATGGAGACATCACAGCGTTCAAAGAGTTTGAACGATAATCAACATGAGGATACCTCTACTGAAAAGAGGTTAGGATCTTCTCCGATAGTTAGATCGTTTGGAAGGCCAAGAAAATCACTCTCTATTGAGGATATGCGAGATCTCTGGCTAGTGGACTCAGGATCTAGTGTCAATATATGCAACGACAAGAAATGATTCATTGAACTAAATCAATTAGTTGATGCTGGTCGTTGTGTGGAAATCATTGATAATCGAAGAGTTCGAATTAAAGGCATGGGCGATGCCTACTAGAAGATCAATGATAGCTCCATGATCATGAAAGATTGCTACTATGCACAGGTTTTAGTATGAATGCTCTTTCGGTATCGAAGATGTACAATGAAGGCTACTTCGTGTTTGACAAGAAGTTGCACGTCTTCTATAACAATCTGCTGTACTGTGTGGGAGAAATACAGAATGGACTTTATGTCCTAACCCCAAAGCCACAAAGTATACCATCTTCAATTATGAGCATTACTACACTCTAAGAGATGGTGAAAGACATTAGGAAGGAGCGTACCACCATCGATTGGCACAAGCGATTTGGACACATACCATGCTCAGAAATTCGCAGACTTATGGAGCTGGGTTATTTACATAAAGTAGATATCAGCAGTGATATAGACTGCGAAGACTGTAAGAAGCTTGTAGAGTACAAGCGTCATCTTGCCACTCGTTATGAGAAAGCTTAGGCATGTTTAGAGTGCGTACATGTGCATATCTGTGAACCTATGGAGGTAGTTTCCTACAACAAGCATACTGTGTTTATCACTTTTGTTGATGAATATTCAGACTTCGGCCAAGTCTATTTTCTCAAGAAATATGATAAAGTCCCAAATTCCTTCCATGAGTTCGACAGAAAGGTGCGGATGCAACACGACACCAGGGTCAAGAAGTTCAAGATTGAAACTGAACATGGAGATATAGATTCTCTACGAGACCTACTAATGCCAACATTAGCCAATCTTGCTATTCTTTATGAATATGCGACTATCTATGAGCATAGTCATATAGGAGCTACTGAGAGGTACAATATCAGACTCAAGCATACGATAGAGCTGATGTACAAGGAGTCGTTGTTGTCCAAAAAGTATTGAGATTATGCTTTGAGGACAGCTTCGTACATCCTCAACTTTACTCCAACAGATAGAGTTGCTTCGACACCTTTTCAGATGTGGATGGGCTATGTAGAGAGCTTAGAGCATCTAAAGGTATAGGATTGCAAAGTATACCCGTGCAAGAAAGTAGAAGATGAAGTTGACAAGAATTCAGAAAAGTATTTTCTGCTTGGCTATCTAAAGGAAGAGAAGGGCTATATTCTCTATAGATAATCTACCAATACTACCTTCATCAGTAGAAGTGGAGACTTTCTGGAGGATGAGAGAGAAGTCTGTCAAGAAGATGATGAAGAGAGAGCTTATGATCTTCATTGCTTTTCTTAATATTTAAGTTGTTAGTTGAACACTTAATTTTTGCTTTTATTAATTTTGGTCATTTGGAACAATTTTGAGCTTTTAGTATGTTAATTTGAATAACTGTTTTTTGGACACGTGGGAGAATATTGGGATATTTACCCTTAAAAGTAGATTTCTAATTTTACCCTTTCTTTTAGAATAAATAACTTTCTCTTATATACAATTGTGTTTTCTGCTAGATTAAACTGTCTCTGTGAATAGTTTATTTATCTGAAAAAGATTCTATGACTTTTTTTGCATATAAAGAAACGAACATGATTAAGTGTTAATTATGGGGAGGCTTGTTTCTTTATTTAAGTCTAAATGAATTAGTTTACAATCTGTAAATAAAGATGGAATACTTTATTTACTAAAGATTGTAGTATTTGTCTATCTCAACGAGAATGATGAGTCTCAAATCATTAAAGTGTCAGACTTCTGATAGAAATACTAGTACAACATAAATATGTTATGTGTATTGAACAGGACCAGGTAATATAAAGAATTAGAGTGCCGTAACTCAATTCTTATATTATCACAAATTAGCTCTTAGAATGTAGATCTTAATCCTTGATATTTGATTGGACTTGCTTTCATAGGTTATAGCATTTTGATTTGTTAAAAGACTAACTTCTATGAAATTAGAGGTGAACTCTGGCATATTAAAGGTTATAGCTTATGAATTGATGGGAATACCAAATAGTTAAGGGCACTATACATTAATGCCACTTTAGGTTCTTTCAAGATTCATGGAATAATTAAATCTAAGATCTTTGTTTCACTTTGTGAATTAGTTGATAATTTTGTCTAAATGGCCATTGAGAACAAAATTATCAACAACATTATTCCTTGATAGAAAGATGGTAACTTAAAAGTAAATATATATTGAAGGAGTATTACGGTAATTTCACCTATCCAACTATAGCATTGCATAGGGATTCTATGTGTGGTATAGAATATGCTAGATGGATCGGTTAATCAAGGCTAGTTGATTAAATCTCTATAAAAGGCATGACATTTAATCTAAGAGTGCAGTATTGGACCTTTAATGGAGTGTCCCCTTTACTAATAGTATTTATATAAATACCATAATAAGAGTTATTATGTATTTATCATACTATTGGAGCTTAGATTATTTGGATCCATTAGGTCCCGTGTCTAACTTAATAAAGCTCATTAATTAGTTGGTGGTATTTGTGAAATTAGTTTCATAAAACTGTGTAAAATAATGATTCTACATAGAAGTTGATATTTTTATAAATAAGTTTCATGTGTTGGACATATATATAAAAATACACCCAAAGCCCAAATTGGAGAACAAGCCCAATCCTAGTTGGACTAGGGTTAGCAGTTTTTGGCCCCATATTATATAAGATATATGAGAGGAAAAACTGTATAGCAACTCTAAGAGAGCTACACGCATAAGGCACAGAGAGAGAGAGAGAGAGAGAGAGAGAATTCAGCCACCCTAGGCTAAGAGAGGAGAGAAAATGTTTCCTGTAACCTCACACTCTCATCTCACGTCCCGATGTTCCTAAGGATCAAGAAGGTGTTCTTGATCGTTCTCCAACGAAGTATTTGACTTGGTGCCCACTCGTCTCATCAATCAAGAGCAAGAGCATAGACAAGAAAATCTAAGGTTAGAGATTTGATCACTATCAACAAGGAGATCAAGAAGGAGTACGCTACAAGAGATAAACCCTAATCTCATCTCTAGGGTTTGTGTATCTAGATTTGATTTATGTTATACATGATCCTGTAACTGATATGCGCATGTTCTATGGTTATGAAAACTATTTTTATGTAAAAATTTTAAAACCTAAATCCGCTATTATTCCGCTGCGTTCATGATGTGATCATGTGTTTTCCATATTTGCACGTATGTATGATTTTCCTAAGTGTTAGGTCCATATTCCAACATTTATCTTCTATATTTGTCTTCTAGTTGACATTATGGTCGATTTATTCGCTTCCGTCAACTAGACCATTTATTATTACCGCATTATTATATTATTGTTGAGCCATAAACTAGTTATCCCTGCAACTGCCTACGTACAGGGACGCTGTGGGAAGTGTCGTTCTCTATTGCGATTGCCTATCGCAACTTCGATACGTAGTATCAGCGTTGTGATAACACTTATGTTATTATTACGCCATTATTATTATTATTATAATTATTATATTGTAAGTACGTTATTCCTGCAACCGCTAACGTGGTAAGGATGCTGTGGGAAGTATCATTTTCTATATCGATCGCCCATCAGGACTTCGACACGTAGATAGTGTTGTGATAACTCTTACACCTGTGCACTCTTTGTAATCTAATCATAATCCCAATTATTCTCTACTTTGCTTTAATTAATCACAGGTCTCGATAATTAATCAGAATACGAGGTCCGATTCTGAACAACTTGAAAGAAAGAAAAAGCATGACTAGTGAATTAATCACGGTATTAACTACGGTTTCACAGTTATTAGCACGTTTTATAAAAAAATTAATGAAATGGTACATAGGACTCAAGATAGTGCAAATTTTAACGTGGCCAAAGCGTGTGATGAGAACTCAAGTATTTTCAGATACAATCGACTCTTACGGTCCTCGAAGACCTGTAATCAAGCAATAGAGAGGAGGTCTATGGATATGAGGGTCTTACAACATAGTCCGAACTAGAACAACTAAAGGTCTCGGATCTTGTAAGTCTTGAACTCCAAGTATTGTCACGAAGCCTTAGTGTGACAGTGGTCTGAAAAGTAACTGATACAATCCTTGAAAAATATTTTAGGTGTTAGTGGTCCCAAAAATAGTAGCCGCATAACCTCAAAAGTTGGTGATGCCTCCACTACCTATTTAAAAAATTGTCTGCAAAGACATCTCACTGAGAGAGAGATATGTGGACTGTGGAGATCATAGACCATATGACACAAACTCCTGGTATAAATACACTGTCTGGCACTTGCTTCATTTTCATTCTCTTCTGTGTATTTTGTTTTTACTGACTTAAACATCAAAGTGCCTTATAGATGACAACCATCACTGTATTTTGTTTTTACTGACTTAAACATCAAAGTGCCTTATAGATGACAACCATCACCTTGTAATTCTGATGCTAAAGGTAGATGACCTAGAAATAGCGAGGATATGTAGTCATTGGAAAAATAGAAGCAACAATTAGTTCCTTAATTAGATTAGAAAATCTTAGACACTCTCAACTGTAAATAAGGTGCTTGGGTACAGTATTTGGGATCACTGAATTTTGCCTATGCCCAAAGAAATTTTGTTGAACAATCTTTCTCATATAGTGCATAAGCTATTGTGGACATAGTCCATTCATCAAGTATTGCAATTTATGTTCGACTTTGTGATCAATTCATTCGACCATCTTGAGTTGACAAAACCTCTTTTAAAATGAATTTTGATAAACTTACTTTGGCTTATAATTTTAAAAAAGATTGAAACCCATGACTTCAATTTCTTGTATCTAATGTGTCTTTGCAATGATTTTCATTCACATTGTTTGTTCTAAATGTGAAAATAGCATGACTTACCATTGAAAATAACTGACATTCACAATAATAATGCTTAGAAGGAGATTAAACCCCAAACTAAATCGTAAAGCAAAAGAAAAGAAACTATATCACACAACACGATTTAGTTTGTTATGGATGGTTTGTTTAGTTAGCGGTTAATTTGCAACCTTCTAATTAACTAGTCACGACATCTTCCTTCGTGCTTAGTGCTCCTAGAAAGTTGTTATATATCGAAGAAGCATTGCTTTGGTGACTAATATAACAACATACAAAGATGTGGATCCCATCAGGTCTAGAGGTGAGCCTCACATTTTGTTTTTATCTTTTGTTCTTGCATTGGTTACAATTCATGGTTCCTATATAAGAAAAACCTACGAGGCATGAAAATTGATATTTAATTTTATCAACAATAGTTATATCACTATATGCTAATAGAGTTAATTTAATGTGTCAGCTCTACAAATTGGATCCACTGTTGTTGATCGAGCTGTGTGCTAATATATATATAAGGAGTGGGCGTCACTAGAAGCAATATCACCAGTGGTGATAGACATTCTTACAATATTTTTGTATTAATTTAATATCAAAGTGATCGACTTTTCTTCTTGTGGTTATTGCCTAACTAGTTGGAAAAATAAAAAGGAGATTGTGTGAAAAGTTCTACCCACTATACTACTAGACAAAAAAAAGGAAATGTTACAAAATATTATTTTTTCGCCCCCCTGATTTTGCTATTATGTTTTCAAATATTAATAAAGCACTATATGCTTTTGAATTTTAATCGTTTACAATTCACAACCTTATATTTGTAGAAACA
Source organism: Trema orientale (assembly GCA_002914845.1). Taxonomy (NCBI): domain Eukaryota; kingdom Viridiplantae; phylum Streptophyta; class Magnoliopsida; order Rosales; family Cannabaceae; genus Trema; species Trema orientale. The sequence continues at coordinate 338,700 of JXTC01000301.1, read as the reverse complement.
ATTTTCGGGAAAAGGCAAAAAGAAGTCTCTATGTTTCAACGATTTATCTCTTTATTCAACAACAAAAAAACAATAATACCTCTTTATCTGATAAGACACTCTCAGTATAAGCACCAACAAAAAAATTTGACATTAGCTGAAACTTTAGACATTTCCATTAATGATTTGAAGCATGCATCGACTTAAAAACACTTACGTGGAGGGTAGGAAACTCCTAAAAAGAAACTAAATAAGTTAGGTTTTTCTCGTCTTACCATTTGAGAGCTATAAGCCTCTATATAATGGGGCAAAAACAAATCGTTATGCACGAGGACCAAAAGGACTTTGACCAATTTTGGGACCTTAGATTACATCATTATTATATCAAATATGTACATCTAATTTCATCACATGGTAATATGACAATTTATAGAGTATAGTCAAGTTGTGCTCTACGTGAATAATATCATCAACGCGTATATATATGTTTTTTTTTTTTTTTTTTGAAAGGAAAGGAATCGCGTGTATATGTTTATTAATAGCATATTTCTATTTCAAATATATATATGTGTCATTAAACCTAGTTTCACCATACAAATGGATTCTACTGTAAAAAGTAAAATTAGTTGCTTATAATTGTATTTTTCATATAAAAATTTTCTTGGCATCCAAACAGTAAAATAACAGTGTCACAGTGATAGTGTTTGGTTGAACTTGCACAGTACTTGTAGCCTGTAGGCCTGCCGCTGCGCCTATTGTTCAGTTATCACGCCAACAAGGACTAAACAACAGGCATCAATGACAAAACGGCCAATTTATGAATTTACAACCTAATATTTATATCTGTCCATAATTAAATAAAATAAATTGAGAAAAATACACGCATTTGATATTTTAATCAAGTAAATTAACCACCCCCAATAAAGAAAAATGTACTTAACTAAATAAAATAACCACCTCTAGGAAAATATAACAATTATTTTAAAGAAAAATATCGGTAGGTTGTTTTTTTTCATAACGAGGTAGTTAACGTACGAACAAAGGAATTTATATTCGTCTATTAATTTATTTATTATTATTATTACTTAATTATTTATTTTTGGGGTATGATGGAGATGAATGCTAGTAGGCTTTAGTCCGTCATTCTGGGGTAATGTTGGGAGTTGGGACCATAAAAAGTAAGGACGTAGAAAATTTTGTTGTAATAATATTATGCTGTGTCTTATTCAGACATACTCACCACTTCAACAGTATTCACCAGACATATATTTATATTCACTACTCTACACTGCGGCTGCTCTCTTTCTATTATGTGTTTTTTCCTTTCTATTTTCTATTTTCTTAATTGGGAGCGTATGTAGTAGACAGATTATTTATCTAAATATTGTAAAATTTAATTCGACAAAATATATGAGCCTATGATACATTTGATATAATTAAGCATTCACAATACTAATTATGTACTAGACGGTAAGCGCTACGATCACAGGTTTTCATTGAATACTTTTTGAGATACTTAAACTAGTGTATGATTGATTATAAACACAAATCACCAGTATGTCTTCAAAAAAAAAATATAACCATCCCCCATTATTTTGTATAGGCGGGTTCTTTATGCTATCCGAATGTATATCGTTTTAGAATCAAATTAGAATGGGAATTATATCCAAAAAAATATAGGTAATAGAATTTAAATTTAAATTGATGCAGTGTTAATATGAAACAAGGTATACCAATCAATAGTGTTTCTAATTGTCTTACAATATCAGATCAATGATAAAATAAAGATTATATGTTAACCTTATGAAAATAATACAACTTATACTAAAACATGAGATTTGTTAGCAACAAACGTATTTGCTTATTATTATATTTAGACTGTCCATTAGTGTGCTGGTAAAGATTTTATAATTAACACACTCTTTTAACCCTATGTATCTGAATTGGTAGGATGCCCAGCTAGGTAGCTATTTTCGTAGGTGAGAAAGGGTAGAAACTTGAAAGCAACATAACATGAGTCTATTAAATAGCATGCTCAATTTTGGAATAAGTTTCCACTCTATAATAAGAAGTTGCATGGCTCAAAAGTCGCAACCTGCAGACTCATCATTATATAAATTTAAAACATGCAAGTACAACATTCATATTTAGATGTATACAGTATATACGTATAAATATATAATGTAATCAGAAGCCTGCAAAAATAATTCATTGTTTTCTGTCCCTTGTTTCCTTTGAATAACCGGACACATGACCAAATTGTTCGCCGATATACATATATATATAAGCCCATATTTGTATGCATGTTGATTATTTCTTTTTCTTTGTTATTCTTTGTTTTTTTTTTTTCCCCCTTCTGGAGTAAAAGTATTTGGGTGCTTTCTTTCAAGTAATCAATAACCGCAGGCTTCTTCTAGTACATGAATATGAGTACACTTCATTATTATTATTATTAACTTGCCAGAACTGAATGAATATGATCATCAGGAGACAGCTGCCGATACAACAATTCTTTTTTTTTTTTTTTCCCCCTTTTCCCCTTTTTGGAGGGGAAACGAACTATAGAACTTCTTATTAAGCGAAATAAAATAAAAAAGAATTGTTCTTCTCTTAAATGAGGTGGGGTTGATAATGATTCTGATGAATTCCAAACTGAAACTTGTCTGAACAATATCGATTGTTGAATTCCTCACTTATTAAATTTAGCAGTTGGCATAATCTTAGCATTTGATATACATGAGATATGTTCTTAATTAGTTGAAATTGTTTACCAAATGCAGCCTATATAGTACATAATAATGACTGCCATATTCAACATATATAGAACTTTTTTTTATTTAATTTTTTTTTTTTGTCTCGAGTCAATATAGTTTAGTAGTAAACACACATCCGCTCAACGTGAAGTCCTGAGAAAAAAAGTATATATATATATATATTCATTAAGCTTATTTGTATAATTAGAGAGAGGACTAATTACACTCTATATATATATATTATATCTTTTAGGAAAACTGTCACAAAATGACGTAACTATACTAAACCAGATTAATGAATTGAACCATCCTATTTTCATAAGATTAATGTGAACTTTTTAAAAATAAATTAATTACTCTATTGGTTCTTACATATAAAATTTCTCGTTTCAATATTCAAAGCTTTCGTTTTTATTTTTTACGTTAGTCTATTAATATATATTTGTTTTGTTAGATATAAGGGCACAATAGAATTTCATACAAAAACTAAATATTTAGGAATAGAAACGAGACTTTCTCATTAATTAATGACTGCTAAAGTAATTAATCCTTTTTTAAAAATTTGATTGATTATGCTTATGTATAACATTCGAGAACTACGAGCACAGCCTATACATAGGTCCCATGATCCCATCATCGAAGAAGCCCCACATTCAAGGCATAATATTTCTTTAAGATTGGGATTAATGCATTGCGGGGCTAGGACGTAGGAGTAGGACGACTGGACGAGCTTATATATATGAATCCTCAAGGTCCCATGACATATAAATATGTAAATATGAGTTTATATATATTTATATAATTGTCATCTTCGAAAATCTGTGGATGTAACATTTTGGACCACGGCCCAAGCTTTAGAAATGGACCCAAATTATGTCCATCCTTTAAAAAGATAAAATAAAAAATCGTTTGTGGTTTTATTTTTCACTCTGAATTTTTATTTGTATTGTTTGAAATTGAATTTTTGATATTGCTGTAGGTATACTCTAGTAGTGTTTTCTTTTAAAAAAGTTTAAATATCTTTGCCCGAGTAACATAATCACTAAAATTTCTCTTCAATTTTAGATCTATCAAGATCTTATTAGTAATTTTTACAAAAACTAACTATGATCATTTTAATACAGTACTCAATAGACTTTGAACGATATAATTAAGTTTAAAGACTAACAAAAAATAATGTCAAAATTTCAAAGACCCCAATTTTTTTGTTGGACAGAAAAAAAGAAAAAGAAAAATACTTTCCAGAATATATATATATATATATTTAAAAAAATGAAAAAAGAAACAAATGACGAGTAGAATGGAGAGCACCACGACACCAATATTTAAGGGCGATGGGACTATTTAACCATGGTAGATTATAATTTAATTATTCAAACTGGAAAACAACACATCATAACTCAAATAACCTAATTAATTAAATTCAAATTAAAGCTTTTGTCATCAAATATTTAACCTCCTCGTTGTGTTCCCTTCAAGCGTCCATGCACATAAGATTTTGTGGACCTAATAATATATAAGCTAACTAGTATGATTGTGAAAGATAGGGTAAAAATCATTTAATGCATTGGAGAACAGTGCAAACTGAAAACATTAACTAATTAATCGTGTTTTACATGAATATTGCATTATGACATAGAACAAATTAATTAATTAACACGTACTCATAAGATGATAACGAATATTGGATTGTTTTCTTTTTTTCTTTTTTTTTTTTTTTTTGATAGAAAGTTAGATCCATTAAAACAGAGCGGAGCCCGAAAGACTACAAAGAAATATCATATTATCTTGTTATTATTGAACTTTATCTTCTTTTTAGATAAGAAAATTGGAGTTTCATACTTCATTTCAATATTATCTTGTTATTATTGAACTTTATCTTCTTTTTAGATAAGAAAATTGGAGAGAGTGTCCTTTTTTTTATACTTCATTTCAATAAATGTCTATTTTTCTATTTTTATAGCTAAATAGCTGAATATACAAATTTTTATACTTGGTGTATCTACTTATACTAACTTTAGTTTATGTACTAAGTATATATTAGTTTTTAAACTAGGTACATTATAGTTTAACTTAGTATATATACTGACATATTGATCATTTTGCTATAACATTTGAAAAACAGATATATACTTAAAAACGGTCGAAAATTCGGTCATCTTGCCATAAAAGCCTTTATTATTTCAACAGCAAATTAATCTTTTCTTATCTAATGGGAGAAAGAACCCACTTAATCACATTGTAACCCTTGAAAGATATAAGCATAGTAACTTGATATATTTTTCTTTTCTTGAAAGGGATTTCTAGGTTTTTTTTTTTTTTTTGAAATTTTTAATTGTGTAAAAAAAAAAAAAACGAACTTACATATGATTTAAGGCTTTACATCACGAGAGAGACCATTAATCAATGGGCTCCAATTTATGTTGATGTTGGCCTCCAATTCTTAAATGGGTTGCGGCCATATGTCGGGAAAAGTCAGCAATCATACCCAACATGAGGCTTGTTTGGAGGGGGACAACTCCTATCTCCATAATTATGTACATTTTTATACTATAGTACTTTAATTCTTATTATTAATATTGCTCATCTACCCAACTAAATTTATGAAAAAACAGAGTTTAGTTGGAGAAAGAAAGTACCCTAATAATCATGCTGCCTTCCAAACCGTATATGTATATACAAATATAAAAGAATATATTAGACTAGCATGCTCTATTATGAGCTAGTGTGACTTGGTTGGAAATAACAGACATTTCCAATATTTTTAAGGCTTATTTAATTTTGACCATCTGAGGTGGGTAATACTCCAGGCTAATCTATATTTCAGTGACATTGTAAAGGTGCCATATATTATGACTTTTTATTTTAGTAGTTACTTTCTTCCTTTTCAAAAGATCTTTAGGTATCATGAATGTTCTCGTTGCATTCTATTACGGGAAATCCTAAAAGAGCACCAATGCTACTCAAGTACATGATTTCAGTTTTTGTCCAATCATATTATGGCAGTATAGTAGCTATTTATTAACATATAGAAACCATGTATAGGTAGCCGAAAATGTAAAACCTAAGAAAAAGTTGGTAAACCAAAATTTTCTCCGAGGACAAACATTAAACAAATATGAGTTAAACAATAGATCATGACTGATGAGTACTGGAATTTTCTCAAACGAACAAAACACAAATCAATTATAATCAGTTAGAAAGGATGATCATTGATCAGGTCCACTCTCTCACATTATATTATCAACAAAATCTCACTACATCTCAGCCGAAAAAAGAAAAGAAATCTCACTTTACATATATATATATATTTGTAAAAATATATACGCCTAAAGAATCTTGCATAAGAAATCAAGATTTGCATAATCCTTCTGACTTCTGAGAGATAGCTAGTCATAATCTTTCAAGACATAAGCAATATTTTAATTGTAATCATATAGAGGTACGTACATCAGAATAGGCAGTTGGAACTTGAAGCTAAATTAGATAGACATGTATATGAGAACCTTATTTTTTTATTTTTTTTATTTTTTTTGAAATATATGAGAATCTTATTTTATATCTATATATGGGGACATACGACAATTATTATGTCTAAGCACCACGTGATTTGTACCTTTCCACAAACGTAACCAAAAGAATATTATAACAAAGAAACTGAATAAATAAAGAAAATTAAACGTGATGAGCAAACGTCTTAATGAGAAATCAATACAAATCAGCCACATCATTATAAAGATTACGACACTTAATTTGTTTGTTCTGAATATTCTGCACTACGTACGAGATAATGAATTTAATTGCCCTAGCTTTTCAATTAATTAGTAGATTCTCACGTCTTTATAATAATATTTGCTTCTTCACCTCGTGGTCTGGCCTTCATTAATTTGTTCAACTTTCTGATAAAAACAAATCAACCAGCAGTCCTGCATGTTTTGGAATGGAATATTTGTGGTAATTATACTTTGATTAGTTACACTTACATGTTGATTAAGGGAAAAAAATGCAGCTCGTATCATATATATATATATTTAGGTTTATTTCTTTAATTATATACTATTCAATCTTCAAATGTAACACAAAAAGAGGTAATTCTCGTTTTTTCGTAAACTCTTCACAACTCTAATAAACACAAACTTATATTCATTTATTTGAAAGCCATACATATTTCACGAGACTTTACTAATTTAACGACTATGTGACAAATAATCAAACATAATCCCTTTCTTAATTTGTAAATTAAGTAACGAGTCAATTCCATTCCAAGTACTCCCTAACTAGCTAGCTAGCATTTCGATCTTATGCAGTATGACAAGTTAATTAAATATTCCACTCCAAGTCCCAAACTACTGCACTAGCAATTATATATATATATATATATATAGAGAGAGAGAGAGAGAGAGAGAGAGAGAGAGAGAATTGCGTACTCTTAACCCAGCGATAGATAGACTTTAATTTGGTCAATGTTGAGAAGTCATATACTAAATTTGACAAAATACACACATTTCAAGTTCCATGGCATTGCACGTTAAAGATACAGAAGATTACAAAACACCTAAAACTTTGTCTGAAAAACTAGCTAGAAAAAGTAGTAATTTGCCCTCGTATAGCTAAGCAATCCCAAGTGTGAAACGACAAGTGCTTGGCTTAGGTTAGAAAGAGGTCCACATCATGTCCAACACTAGGTTCCCACTTAAGGGGACAATTACCCTACGATCTCATTTCTGTCATTTATTACTATTAATTTCCTCAAATATCATATTTGTTATTTAGTTAATTATACAAAAGCCCTTAATACATAACACTCTAATTTTTAAGCCATACCTAAAAAGGTTTAGACAAACAATCGCAATCTCAATTATACTGTCTCAGGTTTTCATTTCCAAGAGTCATAGGAGCTTAGTTACTAAAAAAAAAAAAAAAAATCTTATTAAAAAAATAATTAAAAAATTTAAAGGTTAGGACATCATTCAGTCTTGCGCTAAGTCAATTTATTTAGTGCTCTCTTCAGGAAATTCTTTATGAATTAAATGCTATACCTCATGATTCATGACTATTGCAACCATCTTTCCAAAACATTGCCTTCTGAAATAAAAAACTAAAAAGTCCACTATTGACACTAGAAATCATATTGTTTTTCACTTAGAAATAAATAATTCGGTGCTGTATTTGCATGTACCTTGTTGACACATATTGGGCTAAAGATGGCGTTTTTATTAATAGAATGAGGAAGAAAGTGGCAAAATATATATACACATACTTTGTATTACGCATATTAGATTGAGCACGTCGCGTCCCAACCAATTAGTTTGCTACCTACTTAAATTATGAAGTATTTGCAATATTCAAACAAAAAAAAAAAAGGAGAAATGTAGGATAAAGATGAGATTATTAGTAAAAAAAAAATTGATGAAAACGAAAGTAAAAAGTAAAAGTAATTCATTAGTAGAAATTGTTTTTGTTTAGCTATATATCCAAGAAAAGTCACTTAGCTTTGGCTAAAAATTTTCAAAAATTTATGTTTTAGGCCTTCAAAGTGTAAAGAAAGGAACTTTAGTTAATCTTATGTACAAGGCCAAAATTTGCCATGTTTATAGAGGTGAACAAAAACAAAATTCAATAGTAAATATGGTATTCACAATCACATACTAACCAGCATGAAGTTACACGTTATCTCAAGGTCCCAACCAAGGTCCCTAATTAATAAGTAGACAAGACAATTGAGAAACATGAGAATGAAAGGGATATATGAATATGTGACACTTGTGGTATATAATTCCCAAAAAGAAAGGATGGCAAATTGATACGTGGGTTGTGGGATGGGAACAAACATTGGTGTTGTTGTTTTCCAAATTTATAGATGGAGGCACCTTGATTGCACCACCATATGTGTTCTTTGCCCTCATCCACTTGATTTGGGACCTTCATGTCTAGCCAAACTACATTCTTTCTTTTTGAATTTTTTTTTAATTAAATTTATTTTACATTTGAACTTTTGGAGTTTCGTTTAGTAAAATTTATTTACAACTACAAGTAGTGCGTGCTTCTGGATACTAGATTATATCGAAATCATAACATATCATAATTGAAGAAGTGTACAAATTTGACGAATTATAATAACAATTTGTTGATTTGGAGATATTCAATGCTTGTAATGGTGTTTCTTTTACCCACACCTGAAAGTTTTCTTTTCAAGATATAGTTTTATCACGTCCTTGTAAATAAAATGTCAATGGACATGTCAATTTGGATCTGCCTAGTTTGATCATTATTTAATTTCATTCAATCCTTGTTTATTGTTTTGGGCCCATAATTTGTACCCTACTTGGACCTAATATTTAATTGCGTCAATGGTGGGGGAGTACAATAAAACTTTCGAGTCATGGGGAATCCAAGTCAGTCTGGTCTATTTTAAGCCCAAATGCATGGGACCTATTTGTGAACTGTTCTTTTTCTTTTTGGCCAGGCAGATTCTCAAGAAACAAACAAACATATTTTTAGATAGATTTTGAAGTCCAAGTTTACCCCTGGATGAAATTAATTCCCATAATTATAATGGGGCCGTTTGGTTCACCCATTCCATTCCATTGGAATAGAAAATTCATTTGAATGGGTGTTTGTTTCAACAACTCTAAATTTTCCATTCAAATGGTCTTTTGGAATGAGTGTTTGTTTCAACAATTTAGTTTTTCCATTCAAATGGTTCATCAGTCACATCAACTATTTGAATGGATTTTTGTGTCTTGGATGAGAATGGAGGGGAAGAGGTATTTTTGAATGGTCCATTCCAATACTCTCATTCTAATTATAACCTATTCCACTATTTTTTCCATTCAAATGTCTTCCATTCCAATTATAACCCATTCCACAATTTCCATTCAAATACACACATTCAAATAGGCGAAACAAACGGGGCCATTATAATCTTGAAGAATAATTCCGTATAAACAAAACAAAAACGTAATCAAATTTATGATTGAAACAAAATAATTTCTTACTTTATAATTATGTATACTTGTGAAAAATTTTAAAATCCAAAAGACAGCAATTGACTACCTTTTCCACCGATATGTATACATCTTCTAAAGCCCAAATTATATTGGCTAGATTCATATTCAAAAAATCGAAAGACTGCCCCCACAGGACATCCTTTTCGATTTTCGAGATGATTTTAGATATTATGAGGATGCTTACTTGGGACCATCATAGTTGAATGAACAAATGCCAATTCCATATTATTCTGTAGCCCATTCAACATTGAAGAAATCCCAAATATGTGGTTCTTGATTACCCAAAAGTTAGTTAACCCTCTATTTTCAGTTGCCATTATGTGAAGCGCCCCAACTTAGATTGGACTCTCACTATGCTGAAAACCATGGAAAAATAAAAATTTTCCACAGCCAAAGAACATGAAAACGAAAAGCAACAAACTTGCTTTTTAATCAATCAACATCTACAGCACAAAACTGAAATTTGGGTGGACATTGCTGGTAATCAAATCGGATAGAGGCTTGGGAGAGTGCATACACAAGAACCCCACCTTCAAAACCCACAAACAATTTTCTCGAAAAGATGGCATGAAGATGCTCAATTTTTTTTTTTTCCAAGCACTATAGGCATCACCATAATTAACGTATTACCAAATATCTCACGGTAGAATAGAAAAAACTTAAGACTAAACTGATGTTTCCGTTACATTATTATGTAACAGTATTGATATGTAGAAACGATGATGATTACATTAACAGTAACGATAATTACCATTTTTCTTCGTCTTGAGTTTTGGTTGAATTGTGCTAAAATTTTCAAGCAAAATCATTTCCAATTGTATGAGTGGCGGTTTGTCTTAAGCTGATTGTGGGGTCGAAATTCCACCTGTGTAGTCCCCAAAAAGGAGATCTTACTTAGAATCTGACATGTGGGTGGCATCTCTATCTGGGACATTTTCTCGAACACATGGAAAGCGTCACAACAAATTCAAAGGGAGGCACCAGGCAGCACCATATATGGACATGGTTGCCTTTAGTTTTAGAAAATTGCCATGCAGTAACAGCCATTCTTGTCAAGATGATAGGTCAGAACAGGCTCGTTGGAGGTTCCGTGGCCATATTATTAACTGCACATTTTAATGCTCTTATCCGTTTGGTATGAACAGCAAAAAAACTTTATATTATAAACCTAAAAATCGTTGTAGATGGCCTTCTTTCTTTTCCCCCCTTCTAATAGAGATGTTTTGGATTGATTCATTTATTAAACTGCATTTTTTCTTTCACCTAACCCGGGTTGGAATTTGGATTCTTAGAGGGGAAAAAATATCGTGAAGGAAAAATGACGGAAAAAATAAGCAAAAAATATTCACTCATAGTTATATAGAACTATATTTTGAAAATTTTCTTTTTTCTTATTAATTTGTCACAATTTTATATATAATAAAAAATAACATCAAATTTAATTCCCGCTTTGTGTAAAAAAAA
>JXTC01000301.1:288667-316283 GCA_002914845.1 Trema orientale | reverse complement strand
CTACACAATGACGCCCCTACTGTAGACGCGCCCTATAATCAATGTTTTAATATAACTTTCTTCTAATAACAAATGGAGATTACTAACAAATAGTAAAGAATAAGAAAAAGTAAAATTAATACTACATTGTCGTTACTTTGTTTTTGTTTTTGTTATAAAGAGTTAGGAGCGCTCCTACGTAAGGCTCCTGTTTATACACCGTTTGATGAGAATCTGTGGGAAATCTGTTTATACACAGATTCTCATCAAACGGTGTATAAACAAGACCTTACGTAAGAATGCCCTCACTGTAGACGCGCCCTTGTTATAATGTCATAAAAGAATAATTTTTTATTTCATTCTTTTTGGCGAAATTCCTTATTTTTTTAAAAAGTGGGAAAAGCCACCTGAATTTGTTTTTTTTTTAATTATGAAAAATCTCATAATTTGACTATATTAAAGTATGATCCGCTAAATATTTGTTAAAATAATCTCTCTTAATTTATATAAGGTTTTATATAGAAAAATAATTGCTGAAAAAATAAGAAAATTCTATCACGTGTGAATGTGCTAGTAAATTTTTTTTTTTTTATAAATTGAGACTTAACTAATAACCACCACTTACTAGAAATTTAAAGGAAAATAACACACACATATTCTATCAAGATTTGAATCCCTAACCTCCCAAACTCACACACACATCCCTCAAATCTTGGACTAACTGAGCTAGTCCCAGTTGGCTGAATGTGCTAGTAAATTAGGTGAACTAGTTCAACGAAAGTAGTTATATAACATATCTAACAGAGCTTTTCCAAAATGAAATTAAGTATTTATATTTTTTCTATTATTTCTTCATTTCGACAGTTCATGAAATTTTGTAATTTTTTTCGGCTAAAGTGGTATTTATTGAAAATGATCAAGAAATAATTCATTTTCTTTCACTAAAATTCAGACAGTACGTAGAGACCTAATATTAAGCACTTTCTGATAATCAAGACTTAAAAAAAATATACGCAAAATCTATTTTAAATCAAGATTTTATCAAATTCATTTATGAATTCTACAATGCAACTTTTTTCTTTTCGGTAAAGAATTTTTAAGTTTAATACAATTTGTTGAGATTCACTGTCGTTTTTGCACGGGCACTATCATTGAAACTTGGTTTCGTTGCTCATTCTATGAAGCATATATGTACTATTGTTATGTTCAATAGATATACCAATTTTCATTCGTGTTTATTTTTATACATATATTTTAAAACCTGAATAAACTAATCTGGGACCAAAGAAAACCTATTAATTGCACAAACTTGATTAAATGACAAAAAGATAATTTTGAATAATTAATAAAGTATTATTTTGTCAATGTGTTCTTTATCATTTAATAGTTAGGATAATCCTAAAAATATCCACTCGTTTTGGCTAAATACTATGTTTAGCCCTCTGTTCTCATAAAACTAAAAAATATCCCTTTTATTTTTCTAAAACATGAAAAAGTAACACTTTCTTCTATTTTTTGTCAAATTTTTGGAAAAATTATTCTCTAAATGACATTAATACCCTTAAAATATTGATATCGAAGTAACCCTTGATTAGTTTCTTTAAAAAATAATAATTTAAAAATTTATTGAAAAAATATTATCAATATTTTTCTATAATCTTGAAAAATAATGTTATATTCTTTTTATTTATTGAATAAAAAATTATGTAGATAATTGTGAGTGTTTGGTAATAGATTTTTGAAACATTTACGAGGATATTTTAGATATTTCACATTTCAAGTTCGACCAAAAAATTAATAGGATATATATTTTTTTTCCTATTTTGAAAAATAGAGTGGATACTTTTGGGTTTTATATTAGAACAGATAGTTAAATATGACATTTAATCATAATAGAGAGGATATTTTTGGGATTATCTCTTAATAGTATTGTTATAGGACATCATATATGCGTAACTCCACATAACATATTTGTCTGTTACTAGTTAGTTATAATTAATTAATAGACTAGATCCCACATGGGTTATACGTTATGATGTATAATTATAATTAATCAGTAAAGAAAAAATACGTCATGTGGTGTTGGACATTATATGGTACCTCATAATACTACTTTTTAATTTATACCCATGGGATTACTAATGTCATTGTGATAAAAAAATAAAAAAAAGGACTCATTCATAAATATTATCAAAACTGACCCTTACTGTTATGTTAGATGAACCTAACCCATATTCCATGTCACACATTTAAAATTATTTCTATATCACATTCTTTAACAAACTCTAAATGGCATATTCTCTAATAAACTTCAAATTACTTTTGTCACCACCGATACTTATAGTGGCCCACTAATACTGCCTATCCTAGTTGTGTCTTTGTTTGACTCGGGTCAAAATATTTATACAATGGGTATAGTTGTCTGGCTGTTGCAACACAGTAAAAAATTTTCGATTATGGTCAAACATATTCATTTAATTTTCTCGAAGTGGTCGAAAATTTTCTACCGAGGTCGAGTTAGGATAATTTTTTGAAATTTGGAAAATTTAAAATTTCATTAAATAAAATCTTAATTTTGTAAATGATTTATAACTTATCTATTTTTTTCATCACAAATTTTGAAAGAAGGTTAAAATTGATAAATATCTATAGTGATTTTTTAATATTTTGATTTTTGAACTAACTATATACAACACTCCATTTTTTTTCATCACAAATTTTAAAAGAGTTAAAATTGATAAATATCTCTCGTGATTTTTAGTGTTTCGATTTTTGAACTAACTATTTACAACATATTTCAGTTATATCATAAAATTTGTAATCTATGTAGAAGTAGGTTCTATATTTCTATATAAATCTTGAAAGATATTTTCTTTTTGTTATGAATTATTTTACAAAATTATTGAATTATTGACCTAAACAAATCATTACATATTGGAACTTTGTATTAAATGTATGTACATATATATTTTCATCATTTTTTCCTGTTTATTAGAGGATTTAATGAACTTGTCAATTGATATTACAGTATATATATATAGCAGTTAATTCTTAACTTTCCCTTGTACATGTTACGTGTCTTGAAATGCTTCTATAGAATTTTAAGTCGTGAATTGAAATTTTTTTTTACCCTAACGTTTAGGATAATAAATGAGTCTGGATAACCTTTGCGCTCTCATATTTGTTTAGTATAATATATATTCCAGCAAAAAATGAAAAAACAGTGTTGCATTAGTAGAACGTGGAAGAGAAATGAATTGGAATTCAAATTCATGTCAATTTGTCAGAAAAATTGTTTATACTCTCTTGCTGTTAAAGAATTTTTTATACTTTTTGTTTATAATAAATTAAAATAACGGATACGATTTTTGTGATGGGATACATCCTAGATGTTATTTTTATTCAATTGGACTTCTAACAACAATGTGAAAGTTCGAACCCTCGAACTCATCCACCTTAAATAGGAGAAGGGCTTTAGGAGAACCTTGCCACGTGAAGTAAAATCCTTTTATACTTAATTTATATCTTATGCAACTTTACATTTATTCATTTATTGACAATTTTGTTTTGGAAGACCAAATATTGCATATATGCCATCTCAGCAATTACATACATTCAAATCATAAATGATTATATGTTCATCGGTTCTTGTGATTATACAATGATTACACTTGGAAAGATGAACAGCATTGATTAAGAGTTTTCCCAAAAGAAGATATGATTTACATAACAAAACCACCAAATCCAATCTCTTGTTTCCAATAATGTTCCAACTTCGAAAAAGGTGACAACTTTAAGCTTAAAACAATGGAGCAAAACTACTATTTACACTATACTCCAATATTATAAGCTTTTGGTGCACTATTAACTTTTTTTGAAAGAAACCAGTAACCCAATATTTCCACTACTCTTAAACAAAAAATGTAAGTAAACATTGCGATTAGCTGACACTAGTAATTCTTACTGGTTCTCATTCTCACTAGCTTTTTGTTACGTGACTTATGTCGTTTCGGTTGCTTTTTTGGGATATCTGTTCTCTGACTCTTTCTTCATCTTTTCTGCACTGCTGTCTAACTATTTCTATCATTTCCAGAAAATAGAAAAGAACTATTTCAATAATCACTAGACCACTTCTCTCATTACCATGCATCCCTCTTACAAACTGTCTCATGCTCTCACAAACTTTACTATAAAGGCGCGTCTACAGTAAGAGCGTCTATACGTAAATCTTATTTATACACCGTTTGATGGAAATCTGTGTATAAACAGATTCTCCATAGATTCGCATCAAACGGTGTATAAACAAGGACCTTACGTAAGGGCGTCCCTACTATAGCCGCCTCTTTATTATAATTGCAAAAGTTTTACGTATAAAACAAATAACAATTTTAGATTAATTTTTAGAGAATTAAATTGGGTTGAAATGTGTTTTAGTTTCAACTGTTTAGTTCACTGATTTGAATGTGTATTTAAATTAAAATTGTGGAATGAGTTATAATTAGAAAAATATTTGAAGTGAAAAAAATAGAATAATTTGTAATTAGAAATAGAGTATTTGAACTATGGGCGCGTCTACAGTAGGGGCGCCCCTACGTAAGGCTCTGTCTATTCACCGTTGGATGGGAATCTGTATATAAATAGATTCTCTACAGATTCCCGTTATTCCCCACAGATTCCCATCCAACGATAATTAAAGCATGACCCTACGTAGGGACGCCCCTACCGTAGCCATTCCTTTGAACTATTCAAAAAATAGAGAACATTATTTTTATTTCAAGAAAAAAAAATTCATTCTAATAATTAATATGATTGATAGACTATTTAAATAAAAAAATTGAATTGTTAATATAAATACTCATTTTAATAAATTATTTGAACGGAAAAATTAGAATTTTTGAAATAAATAACAATTCGAATGGGTATACTAATGGCATGAAATATAGTCAATTACAAACATTATCTTTTATAATATTCCTTTACCAGACATAAATGTACATAGGGCCGCGTCTTACTACAGTAGAGTAGAGTGTTAGTCCGAAATCATGAAAGTCTGTCTTCTCTCTCTATCACAGTTCACAAAATCACACCTCGCTTGCAGTGAGTGACAGAGCCGCCACAGTCCTAATATAATAATAAAATTTGTCTCACCTCCATTAATTGCATATTCCCAAATCCCATTATTACCCAGATTTCCTAATCATACATAGATATACATGAGATAAAATAAAACACACCGCATATATAATATATGATCTCAATTTGCAAACCCCTGTTCTCCACCGTACGATCATTTCACTTTTGTTTTACTATCAATCTATATGAGGTAGCAGTGGTGTACTACTATCATTTCTATACTTCTTCAATCAAAGTTGAAACCCCGTAACCCTCTTTTCTCTCTCTCTCTCTCTGTTCCACCATTAACAATGGCTTCTTCTCAAGCCAATATCATGATCAGTACCTCTACTAAGCCCCTGAACCCTAATGCTACGCCTTTTCATTCGAAGTCGAGAGGAACCACACACGTTTATCTCTCTTCTTCTTCTCTTCTTCCTCAGCCCTTCCTTCTAGGGCAACCCGCTTTCTTTGGCTTCTCTTACGGTGACGGCCCTGTCACGCTTCACCAGCGGGCTTCCGCCACTCGTTGCCGCCGTACCACTCGTCCCCGCGCTCGGGTGCCCAAAGTTTGGATGAGGAAAACGACCCGTACGGACATGGCGTTCCCCCCGGCGAAGGTGGTCTGCGGCGGCGGCCTTGTTGTTGATGAGAAAAGATCATCAATTATTCCGTTTCCTTCCACCTTGGATGATCTTCGAAGCGCGGGTTGTACAACTGTTATGATCAGGAACATACCCAACCAGTTCAGGTGTGGTTTCATGATCTTGACCTATATATACATATATAGATATTTATGTGCATGTGTGAGTTTGGTTCTTTTTTTTTTTTTTTTTTTTTTTTTTGTTGAATGGGTATTTAATGCTCTGCTGATCATTGGTTATTTATATGTTTTATACCTCAACATAAATGAGTTGGTTTTTCCGTTGAATGGAGTTCTGAGTTATGACTTTCTCTTTTTATTTTTTATTTTTTATTTATTATTTTTTTCTAATCATCGAGTGTTTTGATGTAAATCGGTTTAACTTTGATGTTTTGTTCTTGAATGTTCTAAGCAGTAGGGATGATCTGCTTAAGATATTGGACATGCATTGTCGATCTGAGAACAAGGGCTCTTCTGGGGTTTGTTCCAAATACAATTTCCTTTACCTACCAATGGACTTTAAGTAAGTACATCTCAAATCCTATTTTGTAACTGATATACATTTTGGAATCATTTTCATATTTTTTGAGGTCTTTTTTTTAATTTTTTTTTTTTTAATGGGGGATGAACACTTTGAAGTCAGTACTGGTTTCGCGGGAAGGTAGCTAATCTGGGCTACGCGTTTGTGAATTTTACCTCTGCGGTTGGGGCTTGGAGGTTCCATAACAGTTTCCACAACTATAACTGGCGAGTCCCTCGCAATAACAAAATTTGTGAGGTCACCGTGGCCAAAATCCAGGTATTAATTAATTGCATAATTGCCTATGTTAATTTCTGAGACCATTTTGTTCTGCTTATTCTTGATTATTTACTAAAGAAAGTTTCTAAGTCACAACAAATATTCTATTTATAATTTCCATTTATATAGTATTGCCTCTGACTAATCTTTTAGTACTTTTCTTTAGGGTATAGGTTCATTGATGGAGAACTTTAGGTCCAAGATGTTCTTCTGCCACTCTGATAAGTATCTCCCGGTAATGTTCAAACCAGCGTGTGATGGGAACTCGTCGGCCGGCCGAGGAGGAAGGGAGATTGGTCGACGGGTGGCCACGGCTCCTCGCCACCCCCTGATCAAGAGGTCCATCAAAGCACTGGCACCCAAAGTGTGAGTTTTTTGTGTTTGGTTTTAATTAGGTGCGTAGTGTAATAATATAATGTTGTATATATGTTAAAATAGGAGAACTAGATATACTTGATGACGATGATCATGTGAAAACATGATCAGTTTGTTCTATAACCGGGTTTATGTGGGAAAGTTAGATTCTGGGGTCTTTAGTTGTTTTAGGTACGTGTTATGTTTTCATTCTCTCCCTCGTTGGAGCTTGGCTATGTGCAGCTGAGTATAAATCCGGGGTGAATTGGAAACATGGCCTTAAATGTTGGAATACTACAAGTGGACTATTACTCTTGTGTCTTTTAGGAGTTTCTTGGTTTGTGTAATAATGTTTTATGCTGCTGTGAATTGTGATCCGCTATATATATATATATATCTATGCTTCTTACCCTTCTAATTCTTTTTGATGTTCTCTCTCTTTTTCACTGCATTCTTGCTATGTGGTTATTTCTATTGGTGAAAATGTTATTGTTCGAGTGCTTAAGTTTTTTTTTATTGTTTTTATTTTCCTCTTTTTGGGCTTGAAATTTAAGTACTCAAATCTTGTTGCTTTATCTTTAAGCAATAACTAAATGAATAATTACTTGTCCTTGCTTGATTGTTATACTCCTTTGCATGAATAGTATTTGAGAGTAATTGGCTGTGTTTATCTTTATGTGTGCCAAACTGCCAATACTATCTGGGCGTAGGATTAAAAACATAGAACTTGCAACGCCATCTGGATTCTGGAGTGGAAAATTTGGCATTTTTTTGAATTTTCTAGCTGTTGTATGTGCTTTTTTGAATGACGTCGTACGTAAGCGTTCAAACTATTAAAATTGTATTCATATTTATGGCATGATAAGTAATTTGATTAACATTTTATTACGTGCGGTTTTTGATTTTTTTCTCCTCTTGTTGCATCGAAAGTTCCCTAATCAAGATAGAATAATATGCCAAAAAAGAAAAAAAAAAAAGATGAGGAAAGTACGAGGAAATAGAACAAATTCTTAAGTGTCTTGCAATTTCAAAATATTGGATTGAGAGCAGCATGATTTACCGGGAGTAATTCTTTTTTACCGCCTCCAAGGTTGCATATCAAGTTGTTTTTAGCTCTTATAAGAACAGGCTGCTAATTGTTTAATTTACTCTTCTTTTTTTCCTTCCCCCGGGATATGAGGTGTATAAAGAGCGATTTGTTCTATTATCCCTTCCCTTTGGCTGTCTGTTCCATGAAGAGAAACACAATTTTCCACATTTCAGCGTAAGAAGGACACAAAGGAAATGAATTGGGCAAGTGTTTTGAATGTGCAAAACATATCGATGTTGCAATGTGAAGACAAGTGTCTGTAGGGTATCATTTCTTATTTCAAGGACAGAGACTAGTAGAGAACCGGTTAAATACATTTTATTTGATTGTCAAAAAGCGAATATAAAGCTTAGCAATTGTAACTTAATTACGTGACTCACGTCTGTTGTTAAAGACTCTCGTCTCAGATACCTGTCTCAACAGCGCAAAGTCAGGTTTTCTATCGTTATTTGGAACTTGATCAATTAATTAAACGTCTAACTGCACCAGCTGACAATAGCCATGTTTTTTAACCATGCGAAATCGAAGTTGTCTTTTATTTTTCTTTTATTTTATTTTCAAAAATAAAAAGGATTTCTTTTTTTTAACTCTACAAACACGAGTCTTTGAGGCCATGTTTCCTTAAAAATTAAGGACGTGTTTTATTTTCTCCTCCATTCACGTGTTAGTTACTTGTTAATTTGACCCTTAACTTCTTGATACTCGTCAACTTGATGTGTAACTTTTTGGCAATTTTTAATGTAATTAGCAAAATCTATCTGATGCGTAACTTTTTAATAGTAATTAATTTACAGAGATATTAGTTAAATTAGAAATGGATAACGCAATATTTTGATTATTATATATATATATATATATAAATATACGTCTTTGAACTTCTACTATTACGATTCTTATCCATAACCATTACAATTCTTTTCATATTATGGATAGTAAACAAAACCTTTAACTTACAATGAACTCAATCAACGTGTGCAAACATTATTGTTTTAACAGGTGTGAGATGACGTCAATTTTTTGGGAATCATATTTGAATCCCTTTGCTTGCATGCACCTCCACACTTTTGTGCATAAGAAAAAAAAAACAATAGAGTTGTCGGTTGAATTCAAGTCCTCATTTTGATTTTGAAACTAATAATTACAAATTTCAAGTTCTTTTTCTTCTTCATTAAAGCAAAAACGTTAAGGAACATTAGTAGTGTTTAGCACTAATGGTAAATGATGGTCTTAAATTCCAAGGAAAAGGGTTCAACTGGGAGCATATGTGCTCAGAATGACATTTTAATTGTATTATGTCTCATTTTCTTTTTTTGAAATAACTTTTCTAGGACTAGTCAAAAATTTTGTGATCTTTTACAAATAACCATAACAGTTCTTATGGTCAAAAAGAGGTACAAGAACAGAAATCATTAAATTTTGAATAATCATAAAACAGGTCATTTAGATGAACTCAGGTCTATTCTCCTTGATTCTATAGATTTCAACGCTTGCCTCACACCTCTATTCTTTGTGGAATTAAGTACATGTAGCGCCCCTTAATTTTTTTTTTTTTTTTTTTTTTTTATTTTGGCAACTGAAAATTTAATTTCTTCGGAAATAAACAGGCCATATGTACGTATGCAATATGAGGTCTTATCTAATATAGAAGTAGAACACTTGTATGTTTTCATTACAAGCATCATAGTTTATATATGAAGATAGTCTAAAAAGTAATATAATTCTCTAAGACTAATAATGAGTTTCTTTTTTTTTTTTCCTAATATTAATTTTTTTTCACATAAATTTGAATATATATATATATACACACACGGAATAGATGGCTTATTATCATTCTTTTTGACTAATCTTTATTTAGCATTTATGATATCATTTTTTGTTTCTTCACCGTTGATCATTGTCTCCTAAAAGCTGCTTAAAAAAAAACTACCCATTTTTCTTTCCACCCACTTTCCATTTAATAGTTTTGAAACAAATATTGCAAACTAAGAGGTGAGATCAAATAGCTTCAAAAGAAAATCACAAAGTGTGTCATTGAAGCTTACTGCATCTTTATATATATATATATATATATATAATAGGTATTTTTTTATAATCTATGTGTAGGTATTTTTTTTTAGCCAATGGATCATCATTAGGCTATAATGAGGTATATAAAAAGACGTACATCATTAATGCTATTTCTCTCTCTTACTTTTTATTATAAAAATATGCATGATAAATTTCCATTGGTCAAAATGATACATATGTAGAAGTAAAAAAAAAAAAAAAAACCTACTAGAGTGGTGCCCATATATATGTATATATAGTTACAAAGGACGTCGAATGGAAGATATTTATTTTCTCAATTTTATTTGGTCCGTTATTTGGCTCTAAAATTAAACCTCATCATCGATCTTGCCAATTAAGATTTAGAAGCAAATCTTTTTTTCAGAAAGATTTTTCTATTTGACTTGAGAAAGGACTTTCCAAGCCATTTTTCTATTTTTCTATTTCTCTGTGTTTAAAATAAAGAGAATTATTGGCACATTGATTGTTCGATGGAGATCCTTTTTCTTTCTTGTTGCATCTTAGTGTCTGTTCATTATACAATCAGATGCAAAAAGGACACAGAAATAGGACTAAATTCATTAATGATTTATGCAGTTTCAAAATATCGGATTGAGAGAAAAATAACTAACGGGAAATTATTCTTCTCTCTTGCTCTCTAATTAAGGTTGCATATTCAAGTGGTGGTAACTGTTCTAAGAACTATATCAATGTTTTAATTTATTTTTGGTGAGAGACGTGCAAAGCGAAATTTGTTTACTTATTCCTTACTTAAATAGTTAAACGTAATTTTCCCCTCCAAAAAAAGAAACAATGTAAGTGTCTACATAAAACACAAAATTGAAGACAAACACAACCTCAATTTCAGATCACTGAATTACACCAAAATATGAGAAATGCAGTAATAAAAACTTGACAAAGAGTAAAATAAAACACCCACAAGAACATGCTTAAATGGTTGAGAGTTCATAAAAAACTCAAACCATTACAGCTTTTATTGACACAACAGTGTTACTAGAAACACATAGAAGTAGCCACTAGGCATACCAAATAAAGATGTCATAAAATTTTATAAGATTTTCACTGGGTTCTCAGTCTCCTTGTTGGCCGCGATAGTCATGCCACTACTGGTTGTGTCACGAGGAGTCGTACCACGACCAAACTTGCCAGATCCTGCATTGCCATTGCCAGACAAGCCATGGCGCCCCCGTCCATAACCATTACCAGAGAACTGGTCACCAACATTAGCGTCATTAATGGTGACTGTTTGTGTTGCTTCTGAAGTTTTTTTTTTTTTTAAAAAAAAGTGTTAATTCATATTAATGTCTCAATAAAGTGTATGTTAAGATAGACATGCATATTTAGTATCAAGGGAAAAAGAGAAGAAACTCACGAGTGGAAGTTGGGTTATCAGTTATGACCTGAGCTGAGACCTTAGAAGAGACTAGCAGACCAACAAAAAATGCAAGACTAAAGAGGAGAAAAGCCTTTGAGTATCCCATTTGTGCAATGGACATAAAACAAGGTAAAGAAAATATAAGAAGATGCAAAACTCGTTTAAGTAGATCTTCTACTAATAAAGTGAAGGATGATTTGAATTTGTTGAGAATCGTCCTATAATTTATAGATTTATCAAAGTAGAGAGATGGTGGATTCTTTAGAGTCCAAAGAGTCGAGCCCTTTTTTAGAGAGGTATATATTACTCGCCTAAATTTTTACCCTTAACTTTTCCCTTCACTAAGAGTCAAGGGCCTGTTTTTTTTTTTTCAGGCCACACATTTGACGTTACGTACGCTTCCAATGTATTGCCTCTTGCGTTTTCTTTATTTTTGCTCTCATTTTTTTCATAGAAAATAGAAATAATACCAGGTTAATTGAAAGGTAAAATAAAAGAGTATGTTTTCCTTTGTTTATATACCATTATGATATTCATAACTTATAAAAGTTGAGTTTAATCATTTCTTGGTACAAAGCCTAATTTATAGTGGGGTTCAAAATCTGCACAATCTAATCTAAATTGAATATAAATCGATCTAATCCAATTTGCAAAGTACTGATATCAACAAATGTGTGGATTAGATTAAATTGAAATTTTGAAATTTGCTCTTCTGTAGACCGGATGCATTTTTTCATCTGAAAGTATCCGATCCAATACAATCCCGCTCTTAATTTATGTATGAAAAAAATTGTATATATGTTTAAGCATTTAAGATTATAACTTCCAATTCTAAGTGTTATAATTACATATGTTTTGCAGATTTGTGTGTTTTTTTTTTTTTTTAATTAACACTGAAATTGTATGTATGATTTGTGTGTTTTGCTAAATTGGTTATTCTTTTTTGATTTTTTATTTTAATAAACTGAAATTGTATCATTTCCAAATAAGAATTGCAAAAATGTTGAGTAATAGGTCAAAATTGTAAAAACAGGCCAAATTTATACTAAAAATGAATAATACGAAAAAAAAAAAACTAATATAGAGTGCAATTACATGTGCTTATTAATCAGACCAAAAATAATTCACGATTTGAATATTTGCGAATTGAATTTGATTGGTCAATATTTTGTTTTGCGGATTGGATTAGATACATTTTCTTGAATCCACATTTAGTGCGAATCGGGTAGAATATGTTTAAAATAGTGTGATATCGATCTACTAAATACCTTAGCCTAATTCATCACCTCTAAAAACAAGAAAAATAATAATTAATTTCATTCATTTTCCTCAGGATGCAATTTCTTCATTCAAAGGGTTGACGGGTTTTACGTTTACACTTTCTCAAAATCTTAATAAATTGCAAGTAATGTGATGCAACTGAAAGATAACATGTTTTTTAAATATTAAATTTCAAAAACAAGACAATTAGTGTGGTAAATAAATTTTGATTCATGTTTTAATGTTATTCCAATAACTTTCCTGTTATTAATTACATAAAGTCAAATATACATCTAAATATTGAGTAGTGTCTTAATAAATCGGTGGCAGAAGGAGAATTTCACTAAGATGAAAAATTTCTTAATTTATTTCAAAAGGGTCTTAAAAGTTTCAGTTTTATAAAACAGTCCATTTAAATAAAATATTTAGAATTTCATCCCGTGAACCTCTTTCACAGTTCGTATACATTATTAAATATAGATAGAATAGTAACTGAAAAACATAATTCAGATTAAAGTCCAAGCATCATCATCATTCACAACAAGTATCAAATACCAAAATGACATATATAAAGTTCACAGACATAATAGAAAGTAGTAATCTTGGTTTAATGCTAAGTCAAATCTAAACAATCCAAACATCACACCATGCTTCTAGCATTATCAAGACAGTGAACAACAGCCAGATATAGCCTCTTAATCCTCTTGATCACTCAAGTAGCTCTAAACATTACCTGAGGAAGGAAGGTAAGGGCATATGATACCCAGTAGAAAAGCAGTACTTACCTCGATGGAAAATATTTTAGTGATGGAAAGTTCCTGCATGGTTAGTTTAAATCCAATATATACATATATAATAGTCTAAAATTGGAAATCCATATGTATATGTAAAAATAAAATAGTGTAAGCAAAATCATCCAATTCATATGCATATGACATAAATCAACCTATACATATGAGCTCACATCCTCTCATATGTGGAAATGCTTCTATTGTACTCTATCTATTAAAATCAAACAAAATGTATAGTGAAAAGGTTAAAATGAGACATTTTTAATAGTTTAATGTTGATTATAACTAAATTTAAAAATAAGAACTAAAGTAAAAATTTCTCTATAGTTCATGACAATAAAATCATTTATGTTATATACATGTGTATGTATATAAGTAGGGTAAAATCCATTTGCCCTTCATATTAAGACAAAACATAGTATGAGTTACTTTCGTTTTCTCTTATGAATATTACTTTTTTGTATAAGTAATAAACATTGATTGCTAGGGAAACTAGAAGATAATTAAACGTAGTTTACGAAGATTTAGACTTATCACAAAAATAATGAGAACCATTGTTATTCGTAGCTTCAAAAGTTAATAAGAAATATTATTAATTAGACTTGATGATAGTATTGTTGAAGCATACATCTATACGAGCTATCCTATCTATTGTAGCTAAGCACGCTTTTGGGTTAGAGCAACTAGATATAAAGACAACTTTTCTTGCATAGAAAGCTAGAGGAGTATATTTGCATATAACAACCAAAAGGATTTGAAGAACCAGGCAAAGTACTTGTGTGTAGACTAAAGAAGTCCTTATATAGGTTAAAATAAGAGTAATACTATGGGGCAGTATAGTGCCCAACACCTCATGAAGTGTCAGACTATTACTAGCTAATTATAATTATATTTTAAGTGGGACCTATGTGAGACCCAGTTTATTAATTAGAATCACCAGTAATAGACTTGTTGGGAATATGCCCTAGAAAGCAGTCTCTTTGTTTGGTATTTTAAACAATGTTTATTAGATTTAAGTGTTATCTATTTGTTGTTAATAAATTCCATATTACGTCCCCATTATATACATGTGATGTTTATGTTTTTTCTATTACGCAAACATCTAAAAGTTTCCATGACAAATATTGAGTAATAAAGAATTGTTCATGTGAAGTATTCACATGTGGGAGACTAAATTCTTTATTTTATTATGTCTAAATTAAAAGTTCACATTCTGCAAATAAAGATGGAATACTTTATTTTGCCATAGAATGTAGTGTTGTCTATTTCAACGGGATTGATGAAGTTTCCAATCATCGAAGTGTCTGACTTCGGATAGAAACACTAGTGCGTTATAAAAAAGTTATAAGTGCACTGAACTGGACCAAGTGAAAATAGAATTTGAGGTTAAGTGCCGTAACTCAATATTCTATCTTTCACTAATCTAGTACTATTGCAAGATTACCTTAATCCTAGTGATTGTCGGACTTGTTTTCATGAGTTTTATCTTTTCGACTTACTAAAGGACTAGTTCCGATTATATGGTTCGAACTCCGGTATCTTGGAAGATAAGATTTGTGAATTAACGAGAACGTCCTTCATGAATTGGATACCCTGCATATAATGTCACTTTGAGTTTTTTCATGGACTTGGACAATAAAAAACCAGGTGCCAGGTATTCACTTTGTGAATTTGACTGTGTTTGTATGGGCAATTACAAACACCGTAGTCAATTATTATCCATCATATGAAAAATGGCAACTCAAAGGTAAATATGTACTAGAGGAGTAATACGGTAATTTCACCTCACTAGTACGACATTGCATTGGTGGTATATTTGCAGGTATAGTATATGCTAAATAGATTAAGTTAATTAAAGTGTTAATTAGCTTCACAGAAAATATATGACATTTAGTTTAAGAGTGCAATATTGAGCCTATAGTAGAGTACCCTAATATTAATGGACAAGGCTCAGTCATAATTAAGAGTTAATTATAACTGTGGGTAGTTAGCCCATTGGAGCTTAAACTATTTGGATCTATAAGGTCCCTTTTCTAGCTCACATATAGCCCAATACTAATTGAATGGTCAGTTGAGCCTAATAAGCCTATTTTAGGGTTTACATCTCTCTAAAACTTAAGAGAAAAGTTCTCCTAAGCCTTCGTACAGTTCTCACATACCTATTACATGCATAGTAACTGTGCATTTCGTGTGACAGAGAGAGAAAAAGAGAGAGTGAGAGAGCCGAGCCACCGCAGGAGAAATCCCGAACTCGTTCATGGCTGCTGAGAGAGAGATACCCATGGCCATAGATGTGCAATCAAGAAGAAGGAAGAGCGTCTTCTGAATCGTCTACTCATCTCTCGTTGGGAATCTAGAAGGTGCCCATACACCGGATCATTCAATGGGCTCCAGAGAATAGATGGGAAGGCTTAATGGTTGTGAAGCGCTTTCAGGTTTTATCTAAACTAAGATCCATGAATTGATTTATGTTAGATCAAAGATCCTACGTTTTTTTTTTTTATAAAGTTTCGAGAAAAATTTTAAATTACTTATTCCGCTGCATTTTTGATTTGTTTACAAAACTGCGGAAATCATTTTCGGTAAAATTATTTTTCAGAAATTTGTTTTCGAATTTTTCAGCAAGACTGTCACGTCGTTGTGGTGTTGAGCACTCCGGTGCCCCATAGTATTGATCTTAAAACAATCACCTATGTAGCAGTACAAGTAGTATACCTTTATGTTATCTCATGGGTATTCATGGGTATACTTACTGTGAATATGATTATTGTGTTTATTTTTGACAATTTGATGATGGTTCTTACATACACTGTTGGAAAGACTATAGAAAAAATAGGAGTTAATAGTATTTTTAAAATTTGTTTTTCTTGAAAATCTACCAATAGTTTTCAATTAAACAATATAGCAGAAAATACAACCAGGAGCATACTAGTATCATAATAACATATTAGATATATGTGTAAAAAATCATACCTTTTGTAGACTGTAGATGAACAAGAAAATGACTCCAACCTCCAATTGATCTTCCGGAACTATCCTTGTGTATAGTCACACAAGAGTGTGATCTCTATATACTATATAGGAAAGAATAAATTAGTGATTGGGCTTAATTCACAAAGAGTAGGAAATAGACTATTCACTTATCTTTGTAAATCTTTTCTCTCTATAAAAACTGACAAAATTTCAGTATAGTTTCTGTAATTTATAAAAGAGGTATCTAGAGTCTCCTATATATAGACAATAGGTAGGAAGACAAAACTGGGTAAGTGCCATGAAGAGCTACGTGACTACTATTACTGTGATAGTGGCATGTAGCCCTAGTTTCTCTGGCCATTGTAATATTTGACTATCGACTATTACTTTTTCTATTCAATAATCAGTCATTCATTACCTCATCAGTTTTTGTTTTTGTTTCTTTTTTTTTATTTGTTAACATCTAGTTAACCATAATTAGAATGACTATCTAATTATGTCTACTATCTTATTTTATAGAACCAAATCAATAGTAGGACTCTCTATAATTTATTTTCTGGAAATTGGCATATTCCAATGAACGAAACCTTTTATGTTCACACTTGTCAGTTTATCTAGAAATTACTAAAACTAAGACAAGTTCCATCGCCCCCACTGTGCTACATGCCGAGGCCCAGTAACTGGGTCAAGCATGTAGCCTCTTATGTAGTCTAACTTAATTTTGTCTAGTTTTTATTTAATTGGTCCAGTCCAATTTCAGTGTGATCATTGACACAAGGTAGCATGAGAATCTTATGGGATATGCACAGTTGGCTCCTAAATAATTAAACAGGCTTATTAATTATTTAATTTAAGAGCCACTCTATTAAAGGACTAAAATTATACTCCAACTGTCCTTGATTACTTTTAGAGTAATGTCTCATGTCAAAATGATTCTTTGCTAATTACCTTTTTGTATAACATTATGAAAACATAATCAGATGTTTCTTGGTCCTTACTGATTTCTCTAATGATTATTAGTCAACTTTTTACTGACTGAATCAATGTTGATATACTTAGGCCAAAGATTTATGATCAAGTACCGATGTTATTATTATTACCAATCAAAAATGCTAGCTTATTCTTAGGTATTAAGTTTGAAAACCGATTAACATTTAAATTTAAAGAAAGGTTAATTACCTAATTGTCATACAAAATACCTATTAGATTTGAATTTTTTTTAAAAAAATTAACACTTAAACTAAATTTGTATTTTTACTAGAACATTTCTATAATAAATAAAGTAAATTTATTTAGTAAATCTAATTGTCTTTTTCGCTATAAGAATTTGAACTAAAAAATCTAAATATTTTACGGTAGCGAAGTTGTTCGTAGAGGGGAAAAAAATACATAATTTCGTATAAATTTTTTTGCTACCAAATATTAAGTCACTAAAAGTCTTGCATTTGTTTTGCTACCAAATAATTTAGTAGCAAAAATTATGTAGATTCTTTGCTACCATTATTGTGGTAGAAGAATGTCTAATCTTGATTAGCAGATTTTTTTTTTGCTACTAAATAATTTTTATAACTAATTACTTATGAGCCCACCAAATTTTATTTTTGGTGCCATCATCTTTTTGCTACAAAATTAGTAGATAAATAATTTATGCTGCCAAATATTTAGTAGCAAAAAATTTTGGTATCATTTTAATGCGATTTTCCACCAATACTATTTTGCTACTGCAACTTGGTAGCAAAATCTGATTTCTTTCTACCAATTGCATTTTGTAGCTGAAAATCTGGTAGCAAACGACGATATTTTTTGTAGTTTCAATTATGAATTTTGATAGCATTTTTTTCAAGTCGAATACTAGTAATGACATGTCGACCTTAAGTCTTAATTAATTCTTGTTTCATATGACGACATGTCATTCTTTGTTATTACTACAATTTCTATTCTTTTATTATTATTTTTTGAAAGTTCTGTGACATTTCATATATACCAATGGCATGTTTATTAGGATATGTGATTTTATATTTTCACCGAGAATATCAAAAATATCTTACTTTCGCAAAAATAACCAAGAAAGATTTACCAAAGGACAAGTATTTGAAGAAAACTCAAACTTCATTTGGTCTAAAAACCATGACATGACACATTTACACACATAAGCTCTCTTACCCTTTATTACGTTAGAAACTAGGATTAAATAACTCATGGCAGATTACCAAGTTCATGGGGTTAGGATTACTCATTTTAGTATTCACATATTTGCGTTTTCATTGTGATTCTTAATCATCATATCTCATCAATAATTTCAGGACTGTTCGGAGTATTGCGCTAGGAACAATCGATTGCAAGATTATTTTAGTTGAGTTTTATAACTAATAAAAAAATCAACTGTATAATATGTTGCCTTAGTAATGATGGAGAATTCTAGATCTTTTCTACACATCACATTCTAACTAATTCACGTACTTATAGAAATAAAGTTATGTAAATTAACAGATTAAAGAAATATAGGAGTGCATATCTACGGAAGACTTCTCAATGGTTACAATTTTTTTGTGACCATGGATGGGTACTTAAAAAAGTAGTGATAGCATTAAATTTTTTTGGTCAGCATTAAATTTTTTTGGCCAACCACCAAACTAATCACCACCGTAGGATATTAGATCTAACGGCTTAAACCATTGTAACCATCCATGGGTAAATATTGTTGTAGCCATTTAAATCAAACCCGCATATCTACATATATAATGCTGTTATAATGTTGCTCTAATGCTGTTAGAAATATACTTAAAAATCAAATCCATTCAAAGTTAATGAAAGTCTTCATTTGTAACCACTTCTTTCAAGGTTTGCTTTGGACGGGATATCGGACGGTTCCCGTGGTTGAAGAAAATGACAAAGGATGCAAACGTAAAAATGTTGCAATCATTGATATAAACTGCAGTAAAGAAGACCAAGAAGACCTTTATTGGAAGATATTTCCATCAAAGGGTCTAGCTAGATATATAGCAACAAAGAGATATGCAAGCTGTTATATAAAACACAAAAAAGAAGACGAACCTCAATTCATATCACTGAGTAACACAACAATATAGGAAATATAGTGGTAAATACTTGACACAGAGTACAAACAAAGCACTTACTAGAACATGTTTATATTGGTCGAGAGTTTATAAAACTGCTCAAACAAATACAACTTTTATTGACACAAAACCCATATAGGTAGATGTTGGTGTGGATTTTCGTCCGCGAACCAACGCGCGCCACGCGCCCTTGAGTGGTTCTTCCTCAAGAGAAGCCAAAATCCAGATTTGATGTAGGTGTGGTCCATACAACCTTGAAAAAGATTATGCCTGGACTTTTCACCAACTAGTAATGGGTGGTACCGGTGTGGTACCTGCCAAATCTCCTCAGCAGAAAGGTGGTTAGTAGCATATTCAGTGGAGTATTCAATGGAATAGTGATCCGATAATGAATGGACGATAATGAGAGGAGAAAAGGCAAAAAGGGGTAAATAGGGTCTTTGGGATTTGTGGCGGCTTACCTCTTTCAGGCAATTATGAGGCTATTTATAGTGGCTTTGTGGTCCTCCAAAGGTTAGGGTTGACTCCCACGTGTCCCTGAAAAGATAAAAAGAAATCTCACCTATCCGCTTGTACGGATGCGAGTATGTGATTGGGCCAGGTGCCGGCTCCTCCTGGGTTCGCGTCCTGTATCCATCCTCTTGGTCGGGGTTATACCGCTATATTGATGGTCGGCTATTTCCTGGTTCTCTGGCCTTTCGCTTAGGATTCGTTGTTGGCACGAAGCATAAAATCCGACTAGGGCGGCTTTCTTTCCTGGTGACCCAGATCGAGCCATGGCCGGTTGGTTTCATTTTTAGACTTGCTCAGCTATTCTCAGGTCGTAGCCTCAATCTCTAAAAAAAGAAAATAATGAGAGAAAAAGTCATAGAAAAAATGGATATAGTAGAACTCATGTAAGAGAATGATTTTCCCCCCCTTTTTTGGTAAAGATAATGCTTTGAAAATAACATTTTGTTCTTCTCTAAATGTTTAGTTTTCTTTAATTTTGTTTTCAAAAATTATTCTTAAAGAACAATGCCGAACACCCCTATTTATTCTTATAAAGTAATTTTCTATTTTTAAAACTAAAAAATTATTTTTTAGTTATGATACTAGACTTCCAGGGGTTGATATTAGGGTTTAAAGTTGTTGTTACATTTTCTACAGTCTTAATGAATTGCGACTGTTGTCAGGAGTGGAGCCATGAATTTAATCCAAATGGGGTAGAAATCATATATACTTCAATTGTGAGAATAATTAACTCAAAACTTGAAGGGCATATTTAAAATTTTACAAGTTTATGGGGAGGCAAAGGCTAAATTTAAATAAAGTAAGGAGTAATTTAAAAAAAAAAAAAATTTATATAACATTTACAAGAAAAATAAAATTCAGGAGAGGTAATTGCATCCTCTGGCCTCCAAGTGGCTCCGCCTCTGATTGTTGTGATGCAACCGAAAGATAATTTGTTTATTTAAAATTAATAGTCACGTGAGTGTGATGAATGTATTATGATTCATATTTTACTGATATTAATTACAACAACTCAAATATAAATATAATTGTATAGTAGTTTTATTATTAATTCCTATAACTCTTATATACATGTTTATATATAAGTAGAGTAATATATAAGTAGAGTAAAATCCATTTTCCCTTCACATGGCGTATTCTGAAATAAACATAGAATAGTTAGTTTTATTTTCTCTTTTGAATATTATTATTGAAAAGTTTTGACTTGGAAAAGTACTTTTCATTATTTCTAACAATAATTTATCGATTTACGATTAAAATGAATGATGCACACTTCTCATTCGGTATTTTGTTAAAAAAAAATTATTTTCAACCAGATTCTGAATTAAGTGAAATTAATGTTTTTTCTTTTAAATTTTTTTTGTTTGGTAGTAATTTTTTTTTCTATGAATTTAGAAATTGTTTGTAAGTAATTTGGAAATCCAAACACCGAATAAGGAGTGTCTTCTCGTCAATTGAAACTTTGTTTCTAAAAAAAGATATTTCAAGGGTGAAATTGAAACTTTGATACGAATGTAAAATAAAGAGAAGAAAATGTAGGAAGATATAATACTTTTTAAAGTATATCGTCTACTAATGAAGTTGTTGAGACACATTTTATAATAGATTTATCGAAGGAGAGAGATGGTGAATTTGTTAGAGTTCAAACATCAAACTCTTCTTGAGTTATTGACTAACGTTTTGACCTTGATTTCTCACTTCACTAAGAGTCAAGGT
Organism: Trema orientale; assembly: GCA_002914845.1. Taxonomy (NCBI): domain Eukaryota; kingdom Viridiplantae; phylum Streptophyta; class Magnoliopsida; order Rosales; family Cannabaceae; genus Trema; species Trema orientale. The sequence goes on along the minus strand of JXTC01000301.1, from coordinate 294,534 downwards.
TTTCTTATGGGGTTTTATATTAATTGGCCACACTTTTGATGTTGCACTTCTTATAGAAGACTTACCTCTTAGAGTTTTCTTTATTTTTCTTATCCTACAGAGAAAATACACTGAAGTAATAGTAGCAGGATATGGCGAATTGAGAGGTATGAGACGTTATGTTTCCCTTTGTTAATGTTGTATTATAACATTCATAACTCGTAAAAATTGGGTTGAACCATGGAAAAGTTCATAAATACCCGTTTTTAAAATCATATTTTCATAAATACCGTTTTTTATTTTTATTTCATAATTACCCATTTTTATACCTTTTTTTTTGGAGAAATGTAGACCACCACTGTTTTATACATGAAATGTAGATCACGGTATATATTTCATGTATTAAATTTATACCGCGGTCCACATTTCATGAATAAAATTTATACTCAAAATTGGCACACATTTTAAAATGTGTACCGTTCATATTTTACACATGAAATGTGTACTCATCGATAAAATTTACATTGTAAATGTGGACCACTCATATTTTTCATATGAAATGTGGACCGTAAAAATGGGTATTTTTGAAAGAAGTTTTAAAAACGGGTATTTCTGAAATAAGTTTTAAAAAACGGGTATTAGGTGTAATTTTCACTTGAATCATTCCAAATAAAAGGCCCAATTCTAGGAAACATATAGCGGATGCTTTAAAGTCCAAAGAGTCAAGCTCTTCTAGAGAGCTATAGATTATTCTCCAATTATGTTTTGACCCTTAACTTCTCACTTCACATAAAGCCGTGGTTTTCTTATGCGGTTAACATTACTGGGCCATAATTTTTGACGTTACACTCCAAGTACAAGTTTTGCCACTTGAGCTTCGCTTAAGACATTCATGGCTTATTAAAATTAGCCCAATACTTTTCCTATAAAAATACCTAATTTACGTCCTGTACAAAATAAATAAAAAAAGCAATACAATTTTATATATCTTCTTGGAGATACAGGGCCTATTTGACATTGTTTTTCTATTTTTTGTTTTGTGTTCTCAAAGTTATTTTTCAAAAATGAAAACAAAAATTACTTTTTACTGTTCTAAAAAACAATAGGTGTAAGACAAATATTTTCTAAAAATAGTTTTTACGAAAAACAAATTATATATGGATATAAAATTTTGTTAAAAAAAAAAAATATTGTGTGGATATTAAAACTTTATATTCTTATTCTAAAAAGAAATATTTAGAGAAAGCAATGAGAAAAAAAATAAGGGGAGAGAAAGTGATTAGAGAGAGAATGAGGAGAGAGAATGAATAATACATTCATTAATAATAGGAAAATAGTACCCAAAAAAAACAAGTAAAATAGGGTGTGTTAATATCGTCAATTAAAACTTTATTTCTAAAATAAGATATTTCAGGGGTGAAATGAAAATCTTATATTACAATTCTAGAAATGAAGTGTAGTTTCCAAATATACAGGGATTAGAATATTAAAAATTAAAAAACATGAGGTATATTTACAATTACGACAATTAGATGTCTTAAACATATCATTGATATTTTAACCTCTCTTCCATTATAAGACAGAACGTACTATCTTCGTAATTGACAAGGGAAATTATGAAAGAAACCCAAATTTTGATGGAAACTCCTATGTATCCACATATATCAAAACTGTTTTTTTTTCATTAAAAACTTCGAGTTTAACTATTATCAAACAACTCCTATGTAATCGAAAATAAGGGAAAAATAATTTTATTCGATGGAAAAATAATTTTACATTTACAAATTTAAAAGGAAAATGTAAACCAGTGGTTTACATATTAATAGATAAGTATAATAATGATTTTACTTTTCACTTGTAAGATAAGTGTAAATGTAAACTACTAGCTAGTTGAATTTTCTATTTAAATAATTTTAAATGTAAATGTAAATGTAAACGTAAATTAGTGATTTACATATTAAATATAAAAGTACAGTAATAGAAGAAAAGTATAGTAATAGAAGTATAATAATGGTTCACTTATCACTTATAAGATAGTTTAAATGTAAACAACTAGTTTACTTTTTATTAATTATTAATGTAAACCATCATTTTCGGCTTTTACTTGACTAATAATAAATGCAGACCATCAGTTTATTTCCACTTAACTAATTCTAAATGTAAACTATCAGTTTATTTTTTGTAATGGCTAACTTCTCTTTTCATGGTAAATAACTCTAGTTCTTTATTCATTGTCTATTTCTAAATTCAAAATTAGCTCCAAGTTTACAATAAATATATACCATTTTAGATTAATTAATTTGCAATTAACTGAGTAGATTATATTTAAATTGAAAATTAAACTAGTAATTTTGTATTTACACTTATCTTACGAGCGAAAAGTAATTAAACCATTTTTATGTTAAAAATATGTAAATCACTGATTTACATTTACATTAAAAAATATTGAAATATAAAATTAAAATAGTCGTTTACATTTGATCTTATCTTAAGAGTGAAAAGTAAAACATTGTTAAATTCTTCTAGTATTGTTTACATTCAAATTTACAGTAATGCTAATGCAATGTTGACATAAACTATGATGGTCAAGTCCAATATCATGAGCAATTCTGGTATCATTTGATTTGGGCATTATAGCATTTCGAGGATAAATACTATCATCGCTATTTTCTTCCAAGTGTCAACACGACCCATAATTTCAAAAAAAAAGCAAGTCATAATTGGAGCATCTCTTTCAAAAGTTTGTAAAAAAATCTTGGAGCATCAGTAGCGCAAAGCATTTTTCAGTGGATTCATCACAAAACGCAACGGTTGTAAGGCAACCAATTCCTGAAGGACTAGGCCTTATCGAAAGTCATTTACCAGATCTCGGAACTCAGTTCCAAGGAACCAAAAATTGAAAAATCGGGCTAAATTTTTTGAAAAATTCGAGATTAGTTTAGAACAATATCACTTTTTAATTTTTTATTTTAGAAAAATAACACTTTTAATAAGTATTTAGAAAAATACAAATTTTTCTTTAAAATTGGTATTTTCCAATGGTACTCAAGGTAACTACTTGGATTTACATTTACATTTACTTGAGTAACTAATATAGTTACTTGAGATAACTTGAAGTAACATGATATTTTATTAAATATTTTTAAAAGTAGTATTTTTCTAATTAAAATTGGGATTTGGCAAATAATTTAAAAATTCTGGATTTTTCAATTTTTTTGAAAAATTACAATAAAAAATCAAATTTCCTGAAAAAAGAGGCAAGTTTGATATGCCCAGCCCAAAAAGGGCAATGGGTTTGGTTTCCACAAGAAGAAATTATGCTTTTTATAGCATTTTAAGAAAATAATTTGAAAAATACGGTGGCTTATATTTATTGTAAGTCCTGTATGATTTTTATTAGAAAAATACTATTTTCTAGAAAATATTTAGAAAATATCATTTTCTAAAGTAATAACTAGTAACTGATAATTAGTTTTTTGAACCATTTTAAAAATTGTATTTTTCTAAAAAAATTTAAAAGTGATATTTTTCTAATAAAAACCATATGAAAAGTTGAAAAAAAACCCTGACCTCCGTATTTTTGTAATCTTTTGAGTTTTTATAGGTAAAAGTATTAGAAACTGATTCCACGAGAGAAAAGTTCATAAATACCCTTTTTTAAAATATATTTTTATAAATATTTATTTTTTACTTTTATTTCATAAATATCCTTTTTATATCTTTTTTGCAGAAATATAGAATACCACTGTTTTACACATAAAATGTATACTACAGATATTTCATTTATTAAATGTACACCACTGTTTCATGTATTAAATATATATCGTGATCTACATTTCATGAATAAACATTACACTAAAAATTGGCACACATTTTAAAATGTATACCGGTCATATTTTACATATAAAATATGTATCTTAGGGATAAAATTTACATTGTAAATGTGGACCACTCATATTTTTCATATAAAATGTGGACAATAAAATGAGTATTTTTGAAAGAAAAATTAAAAACGGGTATTGATGAAAAAAATTTTAAAACACGGGTACTAGGTGTAAATTTCTCTTTCCACAACGGCGAATGGACAACATTGGGCCTTTCCATTTCGACCAAATGTGTGAAAAGGATAAGCGGCCTCAACGCCATCATCTTCATCCACACAGTCACAGAACAGAAAAGATGGCACAAACGCTGGCTATGCCCGTGGCGCCCTCGCTCTCTGTAATCTGCAATGGCCGAACTTCTAACCCTCTCTCCAACCGCCTCTCCTTCCCCATTGCTAGCCCTCCTAAGGTAATTCTTCATTATATTCTCTGTCTTGTACGTCTGTCGTTTTGGTTTGAAACATGTCGTAAATCTTCTTTTTCCAGTTCAAATTTTTTAAACCCTCTTTTGGGTTTTGCTCCACTCCTCAAAATTCCATGGGAAAAAGTTTTGTTAGCTCGAATTGAGGGTTATAATCGGTTTTTGCATCTGGGTTTTCATTTTCTCCGAACTGGGCTTTCGTCTGTAGTAATGGTACTAATAATAATAGTAATCAGATTGGTGGTCTAAGCGTGAAATGTGCTCGTGTTGGAGGGGTTGAGATTCCAAACAACAAGCGGATTGAGTTCTCTCTCCAGTACATTCATGGAATTGGACGAACCCGAGCTCGCAAAATCCTTAACGACCTTAGCATAGAAAACAAGTTGACCAAGGACTTTTCTGAAGAAGAACTTGTCACTATTAGAGATGAAGTCTCTAAGTACATGATTGAGGGAGACTTGGTAATATTCCTCTTTTCTTTCTTTTCGTTTTCTTATCTGTATTGGGATTGTTTTTGTTTCTTTAAGGCTTTGGTCTTAATGGGCTTTCGGCTTTGTGGCTTTTCATAGAGGCGTTTCAATGCTTTGGCTATAAGGAGATTGAAGGAAATTCAGTGCTATAGAGGGATACGCCACATTCAAGGGCTACCTTGCAGAGGACAGCGCACCAAGAACAACTGTAGGACTTTGAAGGGTAAGAGGGTAGCCATTGCAGGAAAGAAAAAGGCCTCGCGTTAATCGATGCTGGTTTTAGTTCTTTTGTGAAACTTATGCACTCTTTGTATGAACTTGTGTATGGCACTGAGTTAATCAAGTTCTGTTAACCTTTTTTGAGGTGCATTTAGTATCATGTTTTTTACTGTGGAATTGAGGTTCTTGGAAGTGTATATCATACTCGTTTTGATGATATCTTTGCATCATTCTGCGTTTATTTTGGTGCGATTTCTGTGAAAGCTCTATTTGAAGTACTGAAGAGTGGTGAATTTCCTGATTGGGTTTTGAAATCTGAGAGTTTCAAAATCTTTTGGGATGCTTTGGCAGTAAAGTTGTAATGAAAGATTATGATCAGTCTTACTTGTCAGCTGAAAACAAGTTATGATCAATCTGAACTTTGTTTAAACTATAAAGTCATTATGATTTCTGAGTAACCATTAAATGTACCAGAAAGCTCAAAGTGATGTTTTTCATAGTTCCAAATGTTAAACAGATATCTAGATTCCATAAACGTTTTTTATTTTCTTCTTAATTTCTTCTTCTTGAGTTCTGTTTATGCATTCGTCTATTGTTTTTTGGCTTTCGACTTTCGAGTCATATTTAGCTTTATCATATTCTTCACTAGGCTTGTCTTTCTTCTCCCCATAGCTGAGGAGAATGTTTGCTCTTGGATACCTCTCGGCCATTATCTATAACTTCAGTCTTCAAGTTACTCATTTTCTCTCAACTTTTGATTAGGTGCTCTGTCCTTGTCTGAATTATTAAGTGGTCTCATGTTCAAACCTTCATATGAATATTCATTATCTTTTTAAAGCTTATGGATCTGAAAATGCCTCAACATATATTTGATTTGGTGTTCCAAGTTAGTAG
>JXTC01000301.1:229331-288604 GCA_002914845.1 Trema orientale | reverse complement strand
AGTTAGTAGACGTATATGCTACACAAATTTTTTCCCTCCTCAACCACAAGTAACTCAAAATTAACTGCAGAGGACGTGAGTATTATCAACTTTTTTCCTTTCACCAGAACTTCTTTACATTCTAAAACCAGACGATTTTTCTCAAGAAATTTGAATTTTCTTGAATTTGAAGACCTCTCTTTTAACGTGTTTTTGATACATTGTTAGGGGCTTGGGGCCACTTTTACCCGTTTGAACCTCTTATTGATATCGTCCCATAAAGAGCTCAAAACTTTTAGTCATTCTCCATACGACACCCTGCAGATTGTTAAAGGGATTATACAGTTTTACTTGTCCTCACCTCAATTATGGGACCTTGCAGTTTGCACCAATTTCTAGCCCAACGGCAAAGTCTCTTATCGAAGGGACTTGCAAGATCCTAATCAGTGAACTGTCATTTACTCGAGTTGAACTTAACACCCAGCATTTATTTTTATTTTTTTTTGAACGGTTACCGTGTTATAACCGTGCAAATTACAAGTCTATCTCCAGCTCTAAATTTCACCAATTTACCAACCTGGAAACAAACGTTTGCACCATCCATGCTAGTGGTACTGAAATAAATGGCTTTTAAGTGTTCTTTTTTTTTTTTTGCAATCCTCACGGTCCAACGTAGTTTTGTTGATCACTTGTGGGTGCGTCTAACTCAGACCCGGAATAACGTCAATGGATTAAGACAAATTATCCAAGTTAAAAGCAAGGCTTGTTTCGCTTTTCAAAACCAGGTTTTGATTATCTTTCAACTCGAATTGCGAGATAATTGTAGAGCAGAGAAATCTGCCCAAAATATCAGGATTTTCCATATAGTTTGTTCCAGTAATGGTTTATGTAATTCCAGCTATGGTTATATCAGACCTTAGTTTGGTGTGTATCGTAACTGCTCTGCTAAACCAGATCCTGCCAATAAAAAACTCTTTTGAGAATTCTACTGCCAAACACAAAAACAACACCAACAATAATAATGTCAACAGAAAAAACAAAAAAACCAAAACACAACTTGATTATTCACTATTCTTTTCCTCCCAAGAGATTGACAGGAAGGTAGTATTCTATTACGAGTTGTGGGAGTCTTTTAAATACCACAGAAAATGCATCGAAGAAGATAACACATGAATTACTATTAACTGAAAAGAAAAGGATTAACAATCACTGAACATGTCAAGAAAAGATTACTAGCAAGAAACTCTTTGGTTTATTCGAAATCAACTTGAATGCAATCGAAATCCTATCGTTTTGGATGAAACTTTGAATATGGTATTTGAACAAAATGATTCCGAAGCCAAAATCCAAATGACATGCTTAACCAATGCTAGAGAAGCCTAAACAAAATGAGTGCAGAAAACTATGTCTTCCTTGCCGCAACAGGAAGTTTCTGACTCTTGTTGGTTCGAGCATTTGTCTTCGTTCGCTGTCCTCTGGTCGGCAATCCATCGCTATGCCTCGCCCCTCTATAGCACCGAATGTCCATCAGTCTCTTCACATCTCTCTCAACGCAGCTCCTCTGAAACACAAAGCACACCCCCACAATACGATCCATCCATTCAGAGGAACAACAAGACAATTTCCGGAAACTTTCCATACTTCCATCGATATTTCAAAACTTCTTTCCAACAATTTGTACTAAAATTTCTCGATTATCCTAACACTTCATAGTTTTCCTAAGTTCATAGAGAATCAGTACAGAGTTAGCAGAGGGGTTTTTACCAGTTCTTTTCCAAGACTGTACTTGGAGAGCTCTTCACCAAGAACAAAGACTTCTCTTTTGGTCAACTCCTTGGCGAGTTTGTTCTCCATGTTCAACTCGGACAGAATCTGGCGAGCTCTGGCCCGGCCGATCCCGTGTATGTACGGAAGCGCGAACTCGAGGCGCTTATCGTCTGGAATCTCCATTCCCGCTTTCACGTTGATGCATCGCGCTCGTTGTCCGTTGATCTGTAATTGATTTCACGGAGCGGGATCGGATTAAACAAACAGAAAACAATCATTCTCGGCTGTTTGGATGGTCAGAAAATGCACGAAAATTTTCGAAAATCGAATTGTAAAACTCACCGGTGAGGATTGGAGCAGTTGAAGACGAAGGTTGGAGACGACTGAAGCTGAACTCCGTAAGCCAAACATGAGTAGAGAATCAAATTAGGAGGAGATTTGCGGAGTTATGGGGTCTCTGATTCAATTGCCGTAAAGGGTTTCTGGGGAAAAAAACCTAAAGTTAACCAACCGGTGCACCAGACCAGTCTCAAATGTTTTGCCCCTCAAATCCTTCGCATTATGTTATTTTTATTTTTATTTTTGTTAAAACTTTTTTTTTTCCCTTCTTTCTTTTTTGGGTTAATTGGAACATGTCATTTTACCTCCCGACTATTGCATACTATGTCTTTAGGTGCGAGTCTGTCACCCCGCCAACTGGAGTTAGCTAAATTGGTCCAAAGTTTGAAGGTTGTGTGTGTGTTTAGGGGTCAGGAGTTTAAACCTTGGTAGTGTGTGTGTGCCATTTTCCTTTAATTTGTAGTAAGTGGTGGTCATTAGTTAAGCCCCACCTTTTTTAAAAAAAAAAAAAAGATGTGAGTCTGCCACCCCAAGACTAAGACGGTTGTTTTCCAAAAAAAAAAAAAAAAGAAAAAAAAAAGCCGTTAAAAAATTAATCAAAATATGATAAAATCCATTTTATATCTTATATTTTTGACACTTTGTTCAAATTGTAGATTATGTTTTGGTTATTATTAATATTTATATTTAGATTTAAAATCTGTTACAAATTTATACTAAGACACTAATTTATAACAGTTAATTTACTAAGATGATTTAATAAACTTATTCTTAGATCATTTTTTGTATAATTTATTTTCAATTAAATCATAAACTTATTATGATTTATTTTTAATTTTTTAAACGACATTTTGAACAACATGTTAAAATACAAAATATAAAACCGAATATAAAGAAAATTAGTCATTTCATCTTAACACCCAATAGAATTGTGCTTTTAGTTGACTTTGCCCCCCTGGGTTTAGAAGCTATGTTTGGTAGGAAGGAAAAGAGAGAGAAAAGAAAAGTTTTGATAGAAAAGTGGAGGGGAATAAAAATTTGGGTTGTTTGGTAGAAGGGAAAAGAGAAGGGAAGAGAAAAGGAGAGAGAAAAAAGTGATGGGACTCACTCAAATATTTTTCTCCTAAAAATGAAGAGAAAAGGGATAAGAAAAGTTTTTTACTAATGTTTTAAAGTGAATTTACTAAATTAATCTTGTACACTATTTTTAAAATTTTAATAAAAAGGGTAAAATAGTACTTTTAAAATATGCTAGTTTTCTTTCCTTCCTACATACCAAATAACAATGGAAGAAAAGACATTTTCCTTTCCATCCTACACATTTTCTTTCCCTCCTAATTTTTCTTTCCCTTCTACTTTCTTTCCTCTCTACCAAACATAGCTTAAGTGTGCTAAATAAAGAGCAAAATCATTCCTCTTTTACCCCAAACACATGCGTTATTGGAAATTGATTATGTGGCCATAAAAAGGATTATAGGAAAATTATAGAGTGTGTCATTTTTTTTCACTTTATTTTAATAATTATTTTTCTAATAGTAAAAATAAGTATTTTTGAAATATAATGCACAAAAATTGGTACTGAGTGTAAATTTCTCTATTTTGCACTTGGTACATACACCACTAATATACCGGCCATTTTTCTATTTCATTTGAAAAAAAAGACATTTACGCTTGAAATGGCTTTAAATTCGGTCATACCCAAGATTATATTGTTTCAAGTAATACATCATGTGATTTCAAACGAAAGTAATTTTAAACTAGAAATATTCACTAATTAATTATTAAAGAAGGGTGTGACGAAAAAAAAAAGTCCAGCCTTTATAGTTTAGACAAAAGCTTATAAATGTCAAAACTCAAAACTACTTGTGTCATTGGCAATGTATACGAGGTAATGGCAAAGTCCATTATAGATCGACTCAAAGCGGGGAAGTCTATAATGCCCATAACTCCTCTCATCGAGGCGAAAAAGAGCGAACACGCCCTACCGCACCACCGATTTAGGTGAGTTTTACGTTAAATACAAGAATCTGTTAGATGATGACTTTAAGAAAACTATAATAATTGAATTGTAAGTGGGTAATAAATTTGTTAACAAGACAAGTTTTGATAGCCACATCACTTTGGATCATTAATTCTGGATTAATGTGATTGCTATTATTATTCTTTGTTGGTATTGAAAAAAAAAAAGGGTGGGAGTTAGAAACTTAACGTTCTGTCATATTTCTAAATACACTATATGCTAAGAGCTAGGCATAAAAGCGATGAAATTTAATATGAACAAAGATTATACCATAGCTATTTCACTGTCAACTTTTTTTAACCTTAGTCACTACGTACTTAACTAGCTGCTTCAACCTGCTCCATGCACGTTATTATTTGTTGTGGCCATGAACCGCACCAAACCCATACCCTCTCCTAAAACTCACGTCATTGCCACCGCCACCTACTACTTGAGAAGGAGAGTTACTGTCCCCATTAGAAGTAGAACTGCCCCAACTGAACCCGAACCCGCCGTTCTGACCTGAACCTGACCCAAAACTAATACTGCTGCCATCAGGGCCCAAGCCCCTAACCCAGTTGAAGCCCCAACTTCCATCCGGCGAGGACCTGCATCCGCACCTGAAGCTCCACCCGTTATTTTGACTCGAACCGTCGTCACCACCGCCTTGAGAAGGCAGATCAGAGCTAGGTTTTTTGTCTGATGAGTCCTGTGAGCTAGAGGATAGTATGACAGAAGGGTAAATGGCAAACAAGAACAACCCCACCAATACCACCCATTTGTTTATCTTTAGTACCAACATTACTCTTTTTGTTGACAACTAAAAGCAAAGAACACCGAGTTTGTTGGTTTAGTTAGAATGAGATGAAAATGGGCTTATTAATGAGATTAGGAACCCAAGCCACCCAACTCACACATTTGACATGGGGCCTAGATTTTATGCGCATTTGTGTCACGCAAAATACATGTCCTTGAAAGCGTATCTACTTCTTGTTTCTTCTTTCTATTGAAAAAGAAATCCCATCTAGTAAAGTTGTTCTTTAATACCAAAATTGTAATTTTTCTAAGATTAATAAATAAACATATAAATGACAAGGAAAATTTCACTCTAGTTTTCTACGTTGTCCTGCATATCAAAAGTCCAATCAAGCAGCTATAACCTTCCATTTTCCATAGAATGCATATTTAAATCAAACTGAAGAATGATGTTAAAAGCAGTCGTACAGAACACCAATGTTAAGACTAAATGTACCATACAATACAATTCATACAAATTATTCATACTATAAGAATTTATTCACACGCCAATCTTTTTATTTATTTTGTTTTGTTTTTATTTTTGCTAAGCCAAGTTGCTGACTACAGAACAACCTGAGGGTGATTCATTAAGGGTTTTTTTTTTTTTTTTTTTTTTTTTTCAATCAACAAGGTTTGCATAGAAGTTGAGCTACAAATTCCTCAATGTTCTTGTCAGAGCTACCTCCTTCATCTACTGCCTCCTTAGCCAATTCTCTCCACTTGACAGAATTCCTCTTTATGTCTTTCCCTCTCTCTCCTTGCGTGACTTCTCTTATACAAAGCTCTATTTCCTCTTTTGGGACAATCCCATTTTGATTCACCTCTACCCTTAGGCCTACATTCCACACATCTGAAACAAATTTGGCATTAGTTGTTTGATCAGTCCACTGCGGCATCACCACCATTGGCACTCCCAAGCTTACAGCTTCAAGAGTTGAGTTCCAACCACAATGGGTCACAAAGCAACCCGTTGACCTGTGAGCCAAAACTTCCAGTTGAGGGCACCAATTCAGAACAAGACCCTTTACCGATGTCTCCTCTAAAAACTTGGAAGGAAGCTTTTCCACTTCTGATTCTCTGATCACCCACAGGAAGTTGTTCTTGATCATCTTTAGGCCCTCAGCGAGTTCCTCCATCTGCTCTTTCCCAAGGTCGGCCATGCTTCCAAAAGAGATGTAGACGACTGAAGCTTCTTCCTTTGAGTCTAGCCACTTCATGCATGTATCAGTATTGGGATTGAACCGGCCGAAGCCATAATCAGTGTCTTCTTTTAACCTCTTGTCTAAGTAGATTGAAGGAATGGTTGGTCCTATTGTCTTGATTGGCCATAAGGTTCTCATCCAACTAATAACCTGATAGAAATTCAGTTTGACTTTAATAAAATGAAAGAATGGACACTTAATAGGAATGTTGGTTACAGTAGGGCTTATGGCCAGATCGTGAAAAAGAGTAGGCCTGTTTAGACTGTAAGTAACAGATTTTCTTTCTCTGTTCGGGAAATGAGAACTCCTTGTCAATGAAAAGCAGTTCTCCAAAAACCACCACGGAATTTTGAGGGTAATTTGAGAATTTGCACTAATGGCAACAGCTATTACATTTCCACATATGTATCTTGCAAAAAGTTCATCGGGGTGGAATGTTGCAAAAACATACTGGAAAAATAGTAGAAGGCAATTGTCATAAGGAAAATGCAGTTATATGGTCTCACATATGCAATCACCAAATGAATCTGCATCATTCATTCCGAAGTTCTGATCATGTCCCTATAACTTTTCGAAACAAAGCAAACCAAGGATAAGTTGCCACGGATCACAGAGACATAGTTAAGATTGCCATCAGCAACTTAAGAAACCTCTTGACTCAGAAGAAACTTGAGTGGAATGGAATGAGAGCTCAGTACTGATGAAACTTGATAAACTGGAAGTAGCTATGAGGAAAGGAGGGTAAGCAGATGTTTTGCTAAAATGGGACAAGGAGAATGTTACTTGCAGTGAAAGGTCAAGTAAGTCTGCTTCATTGTTCTAAGAGAAGTCCAGAGCCTTCTAGCATAAGAAGTATTAGGTAACTATCATCTGAGGAGTTACTCCATCATATGTAAGGCCTTTTATTTCAGATAACTGAGAAGCATTAATGCACTGTTTTTGGTTTTAAAATATTTACCAGATTGGTTCTTGAGATGCATTATCTAAAAGTTACACTCCAACAAAACAGGGGATCCATTTTTCCCTTTATCTGCCTTTTACGTTCTATCTAGGCTGCATTTTAAAGAAATCCAAGAGCCAAAGGGTACTAAAATACCTTAGGAAATGTTGAAAGAAGATTAACTTAATACTTTAATATCTGAATATATGCATAAGTGAATTCAGAAGCTCTTTTAGCATCATATTTCCATCAGGAACAAATGTCTGAGAAACAGAAAAAGTAAATTAAGTTTCTTTTTGAATTCATCGGTTCTTCTGGACCATATTTTGGGGCAGCTTTTGAATGTATGCATCCCTTGTTTCTTTTAAAGACACAGAAGTGAATATATTTAGATGCTTGGCCCTAATTTTTTTTCTCGAAAGCACAATATTCAAATGCACACAGAAGAGTTCATGGAGTTACCTCTTTTTCCAAGCTGTCAAAACTGCTGAAAAAGATCCAGTCGGCTTCGGTGACGTTTGAAAACCGGCTTATGACCAGTTTCAAGAAGGATGGATAGGACCCCGGGTCATAAACAAAAGAGGGCAGGTCGTGCGCCTTAAGTGGCGGCAGCCCAGCCAACGAAACCAGAGGCTCTTCAAGGGGAACTTTCAGCAACCCTTGATGGAGGTTGTAGTAAATGCTAGCCACAGCACAAGAATGAGTGAAGAATGAGGCCCCAGAGATGCCTAGCCCTTTGGCCAAGTCTAGTATCCATGGCATGGCCGAGTCATACACCAAGCAACTAATGGGGTACCCATTGTTTTCTTGGTTCACAATAAGCTCTGGTAATCTCTTTGACACCTGGCTTTGGAACCACTTTACCATGTTTTCTATGTTGTTACTCTCTTCGAGCCTATCAGAGATTGGCTCAAACTCAACTGAATTTTCTTGGGTTTCCATTGCCTCATTGTTAGAGAAGGCGGTGACCATTGTGACTTTCAATCCTTTGGAGGCAAGGCGCTTAGCGAATTGGAGCATTGGGTTTATGTGGCCTTGGACTGGAAGGGGTATAACTAATACGCGGGTTTTGTGGACTCTTTCTTTCTCCATTTTTCTCCACACATCTATCTCTCTCTTCCTGAATATAGAATAAGGTTAAGAATTAGGGAAACAATCCTGAATAAGGATACTATAATGCGATGCTTGGTTTCAGACCGAAAAAAAAAAATAATAATAATAATAAAATATAATAAAATAAATAAAAAAACGAAGAAGAGGAGAATGTCAGACAAGTTCGTGAATGGAAAATATGACGTTAGAAAATCAAACGCTGGATTGACCTTGTTTCCGTACCATAAATAATTTGCAGAATTAAGGTCCAAGTTTTGAATATATTACATAGATTTATCAAACTTTCAGGCAGAGGTAAGTCATGTCCGATTAGGAAAATGAGGGTGGTGGTTGTAAATCTATGTAGGGTTTGATTGTTAGAGCTTCTAGTTATTTGATTGTACAGTTATGTTCCAAAAATGACATATTAAGTTTCTCAATCTTAATCTAGATATCCTATACTCTGTCAGACCAAGAAAGCTAAAACTAGATTAAAAACTATAAGAAATAGGACATTTTAGCAATCTTCTACTCTATCTGGAAAATTTTGAGACTAATGGAAACAACGCAAAAAGAAACAAATAATGAGAATCATCAATAGACTTCTTAAACTTTCCATTACGCTTTAAGCAAGAACCGAAGCAATAAATATGTACAAAAGGAACATGAGTTGGTAATCAGTCAAATTACTTTAATTTGTTTTGAGTAATCAAGTAAACAAACTTAGAAGGATCGAAGCTTTATTTGTTACCTCAGCAGTCAGAAGTCAAAAGTCAGAACACCTCCGATCTGAGAAAGAAGTAAAGGTACGGTAAAGTAAGGTAGCACAAAGCAGATAACTGCATAAGCCATAACATAACATAAATATGATGTGAAGCCTATTGGGGTGGAATTATGGAATGGGTTTTCGAAAACAGGCCAGAGAAATGTTGGATCCCTTTTGAACTGGCCCAGACTAATTAAGAACCCAAATCTATATATACCGATGTTATGTTACGTATCACTATGCACTCTCACCATCTTTAATTACTAGATCCAATTCGTAATCATCACTTTATTCCTTTTTTTTTTTTTTTTTTAAAAGCATCGTTTTTGGTTTATTCCCTTGTTAAATGGGATACAGAAAGATCGGATTTTTTATTTTTTGGAACTTCATTGATACAGAGAATTTTTATTTTTTTTATTTTTTATTTTATTTAGGGAAACCGTATAGAGGGGAAAGTGTATTGATATTAGTAATGATATTGATCGAAAAATAAGACATTTTCAATACTACATCAACTTTATTACAAGGAAAGGCATCAACTTTTGGTCATTTTGCTATAAGCCGGTTAAAAAAAAAATAAAAAAGGGGGAGGGAACAATATGACACTTAATGACAAGTAGGGATTTGTATTTACATATACCAGGATGATTCCAAAAATATTTATAGTCTTTTAGCCAAATTAGATTTTTCGCTATAGTATAATATGTAATTTGTACTGGAATTAATATCACTTATCAATAGAAAATTTTGTTTTTAAAATTAAAAGGCAGTCTAATGCATTATGAAAAGTGGAAACTACATCTTAAAACTAAAAGAACTCTTCTGGTAAACAAAAACTTGTAATAAAAATGGCATTTGTATATAAATTGAAATCAACCCATGATGTCTCTTCAATTGTTATGTATGTAATTTAGCTAAAGCAGCAATGAACATATTGTGTAAATATCCTATCGAATTCTAGCTGTTTCTAATTAATATGGCAACCTTCTCATGCAATACCGCCACCGCCAATATCTAACTTCTATTTCTAATTTAAACTATTGGTAAGCATAAGAATCTTCATGTTCATTAATTGGTCAATTAGATTACTATAGCATCACTGATCGGTACAAAAAGAGCTTGCACCTAATATTAATATTACTCTATATATTGAAGAATTTAAAGCAGGTTCTTTTTTTTGTACTCTTTCAGTTTCATTGTTTAACACGTAGATTCCACTATGGTTTATTATATTATTAAAATATTAAATTGGATAGTGAAATCCACGTTTCAGACCGTAAGACTGAAAAGTGTAAAAAAGAACGAGAAATAGTGTATTTAGCATTCCTTAAACACAATATACTTTTTTTTTTTATGTTTTAATAGTTGAGAACCCTAGTTATCAGTGTCGAAACAGACACGATTAGGATTAAACATACCCAACAACATTTCCCACTTCCATATTATTCAACTTTACACACATGATAATAAACCCTAAAACTCCGCCTCAAGATCATCTTAGAGGAGAGAAGTAACGATAAGATTAAAATCATCTATGCTAACAGCTCCATCACCATCCATATCCATTGAAGCAATAATATTCTGACAAATCTCTAAGCCCAAATTGAGCCCTAAACTCCCCAAAACCTGAAACAACTCCTCCGCAGTCACCATCTCACAAGCTGATCCATCACCGCCATTGTTGTTAGCCAGAACTTCAGAAGCGTTCATGAGGAAGTTTCCGAGCCCGCCGAGCTCCAGATTCTTGGTGTTCATCTCCAGAAACTCCTGCAAGCTCAAGAGCCCGTCCTTGTCGACGTCTCCCTGCTGCATCATGGTCCTCACTTCTTGTTCGGTCGGGTTGTACCCGAGCGAGCCCATTATCCCGCCGAGCTCGGCCGCGGTGATGGAGCCATCGTTGTCGGAGTCGAAGGCTCTGAAGGCCTCCACTAGACCTAGGACGTGACTCAGTGCCTCTGTTTGGGCGGAGAGAGACCCCAACTGAGCCATTTTTTTTTACTTTTTGGGTTTAGTTTTGGCTAGGGTTTTTTTTTTTTTTTTTTCCCGGTTGTGCTGTTGCTTGTTTCTTGTTAGTGCATGCATGTTCAGATTGGCTATAAATAATAGTGAAAAAAGGGGAATAAGTGGTTATTCCTTGTGGCCTCTTTGGTGTGGACGTAAAGTAAGAGAAATGATAAAAAAGATAGATAAGATAAGGTAGATTCTTATGCTTGCAAAAATGTTTACATTTTTTTGGCTTGGAATATATATATATATGTATGTATGTATATAATATTTTACTAAAAGAAGATTCTTATGCTTGTAAATTGCTATACACATATATTATAAAATCAGATATATTTTTCTTGAGAAAAAAGTGAAACGGCTAACTTTTAGTCCCTATATATAAAATGAATATTTATAATATATTCTGTATCAACATCATGAGTTAGAATTATTGTAGAACATAAGAATATATATCGAAGTTTTCTAGCCTCTTATATTGTATGGCGTTACAATTAAATATGTCCCAATGCAGTTAACTGATCAGTACTTCATTACATATCTAAGTCACTGCTAATATTGTTTAGAAGAATATATATAATAACTTCTTTTATCTTAGTAGAATTTAGTTATTTTTTTCACACATTAAAGCAAAAAAACTAAGTTCAACTAATAGTATTGTCCTCAATATCCGTTTTATTATTGGTAAAGAGAGAATTAATAGTCCAAACAAGTTGCCTGCACTGTGAGTGCTCCTATACATTCTCGATAACGCCTTGGGGTGATCGATAGATAGACAAATGTCCAAAATTTGGCCTAATTTTAAGTATATGACCAAAGGCCCAGAGTTTTATTGGGATATGTCTAAGCCATAAAACCGTAGAAAATCATTTGCCTAAAATGGCCTTCTCTCCTGAGCTTTGAATTCTTCATGGTCGACGAAACTGTGGTAGCCTTTGGTCTCTGAACCTTCTTCCTCTTCCTTGTTCGTGTCCTTCCTCTCCCCAATCCTCTCCGCCTCTAACGCTGCCGGTTCACCAGGGGTGTCCACTTTTCCCTCAGTGAGGTCAAGCCGTGACAGCGATGATGGCATACATAGATACGGCGATCGATTTGCAACCAATTTCAAGATCTGTATTTGATTCTCAAAGTCCCAACCAGGCTCAGAATCAGAGAATGGAGCATAGAAATAAGAAGATAGAAGAAAAATTGCTGAGAGAGACAAAAAGAAATGGTGGTGATGGAGAGATTGAAGATATTCGTAGTTCAAGAGCCTGTCGTTGCTGCTCCTTACTTCATTGCTTGCTTTGGCACTCTCTCTCTTTCTTCCCATTTTTTCTTCCAAAAACAAAACCAAAACAAGTATACTATATCCCACAACAGATATCTTATATATACTACTACGAGAATTTTATATACCAAAAATAATTTCATGAACCAAAACTAATACCTATGAAAATAAGCATGCTATATATCATAACATATATCTTATATACTATAACCAAAATCTTATATACTACGGCTAGAATTTTATATACCACAATAGAAATTTTACATACTACGATCAAAATCTTATATACTACAACCAAAATTTTATATACCATATAGAAAAATTTCATGAACCAAAAATAATACTTACAAAAACATGCATACCATATACCACAACAGATATCTTATATATCACGACTAGAATTTTATATACCAAAAAAATTTATGAGCAAAAAATAAGACCTACAAAAATAAGCTTACCATATATCATAATAGATATCTAATATACAACATATACCACAACAGATATCTTATATATCACGACTAGAATTTTATATACCAAAAAAATTTATGAGCAAAAAATAAGACCTACAAAAATAAGCATACCATATACCATAATAGATATCTAATATACAACGACCAAAATTTTATATATCATAACAGAAAACTTATATACCTTAACCAGAATTTTATATACCAAACAAAAAAAAATTCATGAACCAAAAGTAACACTTACAAAAACAAGTATACTATATACCACACCAGATATCTTATATATTACGACTGAAATTTTATATACCATAACCAGAATTTTATATACCAAATAGATTAAAAATTCTATGAACAAAAAATTGCTAAAAGAGTTACATAAAACTATAAAAATCAACAATTATCACTAACAAAAACAAGATTAAAATTATAATAGTAACACAAATTAGAAATAAAAATCTACAAATCAAAATCCCCAAATATGAAACACAAAAAATTAAGAAATTCAACAAGTAAAATCAAAAGCATTCTCCAATGGCAACGTTGAAGACGACCCAACGATGAAGATGCAACCAGAATCACAAATATAAGACCACAAATAAGATTTAAAATCTAATTTCAGAACAAGAAGAAAAAAGAAAGAAAGAGAGAAAAAGAACATGGAGAGAGAAACAATAAGGAGAAAAATGAAGAAAGAAGAGATAGAGAGAGAACATACAGGGGAAAGAAAACTAAAAATGGTCTAATAAATGAGGGATAAACTGGAAATTAAAATTATATCAGCCGAAGGTTTTTAAAAAATTGGACATTTACCTATAAAATTTAAAATAGGGATATCTACTTAAAGCATTTTAAAGAAAGTGGACATTTATCTAGTTTTATTGGATCGACTAGACCACTGCATTTTTTAAAACAATTAGAAAAGAAAAATTGATAGTAAGTATTTTGTTGATACTTTGGTAACTAGCTAGTGGTTGCATTGAAATTACAAATCAACAGTAAATTTGTTCGAGTGATTTTCGAACTCTTCTTGTGTTCTCATCATTGTTAGGTATTCTCTGCCTTAACTCAGAATTCGTCAACTTCGTCAGTTACAAGCATTCTGATGCTTAAGCCGTACAAAAACTCTAAGTAGAGAATACAAAAGAGACTATAAATCAAAATAATAAAAAAAAATCATCCAAATATTTTGTTTGAAGTAAAGCAGGACTAAGTGGTTCTTGGATCCCTATATGTCGTCTCCTCAATGATTGTCCTAGCAAATAAACAAGACAAATTCTTGTCCTATATAATGGCAGCATAATTTGCAACATTTTGGCCTAATCGATCGCTGTGATTTTTAGGACCATTGACACCTGAAATCGCTTTTACTAACCATACGTTATGGGACTGTTGGGACCACTATCATGTAGGGGCAGAGCTAGTATCTTATTTCATGGGGGACAAAGGCAAAATCTTTGAACAAAATAAAAGTACGAAAATAATGGTCGATGAGTTTCCATACTGTGAAATTATTGCGTAAAAATCTTTTTGTCAATAACATATAGCCGTAGAAAATTTCTCTAAGTTGAAATTAATGAGTGGGCTTTATTTTTAACTAAAACATATGGCCTTTATTTTAAGATCCATTATTAGTTAAAGGGTTTCTAATACTCTTACCTATAAAAATAAAAAAAATTACAAAAATATAGAGGTCAGGTTTTTTTTTTTTCCTAATTTCCGAACGGTTTTTATTAGAAAAATGTCATTCTTGAAATTGTTACTAATTACCAATTTTTAAAAACTAATTACCGGTCACCAGATACAAGTTATATACCAATTATAAATACCTTTAGTCACTAGCTATTAGTTACTATTTTAAAAAATGATATTTTTCTAAATATTTTTTAAAATAGCATTTTTCTCATAAAAATTGTACCGAAATTATAAATACTTTTGGTTACCAGTTACCAATTACTAGTTACTATTTTAGAAAATGATATTTTTCTAAATATTTTTTAAAATGATATTTTTCTCATAAAAATTGTACCGAATCTTTAAAAAAACATATCCTACCGTATTTTGCAAAAATAAAATTCTAAAAATACCGTACAAGGCCTAATTTTTACTTAGTTAAATTCACTTTGGGGCTTAACTAATGACCACCACTTACTACAAATTTAAAAGAAAATAACACACACACTACCAAGGCTTGAACTCCTGACCTCCTTCAAACTCACACATATCCCTCAAGCCTTGGACCAACTGCACTTAGGCTATGTTTGGTAGAGAGAAAAGAAAATAGTAGGGAAAGAAAAAATAAGAGGGAAAAAAAATGTGTAGGAAAGAAAAAAAGTGCATTTCCCTCATAATCGTTTGGTATGTAGGGAGGAAAGAAAATTGATATATTTTAAAATGACTATTTTAAATCCTCTATATTATTATTTTAAAAATTGATATAAAAGGATAATTTAGTAAATTTAATTTTTCATTCACTAATTTTTTTTTCCTTCCCTCTTTCCCTCCAATTTGGAGAGGAAAATTTCTACGGAGCCCATATGTTATTTTTCCCTCCCCTTTTCTTTCTCTTTTTCCTTTCTCTTCCTTTTTCCTTCCTACCAAACAATCTCATTTTTCATTTCCCCTTCACTTTTCCCCCCCAACTCTTTCCTTTCTCTCACTTTTCCCTCTTACCAAACATAGCCTTAGTTAAATTCACTTCTTTATGAGCTTTTGAGTTGAAACTTGAAACAACAGAAAACATGAGAAGAATAAGTTGAGTGGCACTTTTTGGTGTTCAGTCTTTTTATTTACCAATTTTTCTATAAAAGAAACTACTATCACTGTAATATTTTCTTGAAAAGTACACCCGATAAACATTTTATTTTTTAGCTCAAACTATGTCTTAAAATTTAAGGCCTTAGTAAGGCATGTGTGTAAGTTTGAATTTTTGGAAGGGCATGTCTATAATTTTTGGAATTTTAAGGGGGAAAGTATCTTTTTTCTATTAAACATAATTAAACGTATAATTTTTAAATTTCCAAAAATTACGGGGGGTAAAGGCCTACTGTTAGCGGCATGTGGCTCCGCACATGCTGCCATTTGTCACCTTTGAGAACTTTATTAAAGGCCAAGCCTTGCACGTGCTAAGAAGCCTCTCATAGTTTGGTTCTAGAGCCTTATTTATAGTGCAAGGGAATCTCGACCCTCGCTATGTTTGGTAGAGAGGAAAGAAAATATGAGAGAAAGAAAAAATAGGAGGAAAAAAAAATATGTAGGATGAAAATGAAAGTGTCTTTCCCCCATAGTTATTTAATATGTCGAGAAGAAAGAAAGCTAGTTTAATTACAAATAATTATATATTTTATCCCTATGTTATTATTATTGGAATAATGTCCTATAAAGCAGTTTATTATTTTGACATTATAAACAATATTTTTTGAATTATTTGTTATCTATTTGTTATTAATAAATTCTATGTTATGAATTTTTATTTCATTTATATCCATTTGATATACATGTAATGTGTATATTTATCTTATATAAGCATCAAAAGATTCCAAGACATATAATGAGTAATAAAGAATTATTCATATGATGAGTTCATATGTGGGAGATATTATATTCTTTATTTCATTATGTCTAAATTAAATTGTTCGCATTCTGCATATTGAAGATGAAATATTTTACTATGCTATAGAATGTAGTGTTGTCTATTTTCATAATGAAGTCACCAATGTCTTCGGATAGAAACACTAGTGTGTTATAAGAAAGTTATAACAGTATCGAACATGACCGAGTAAATTAGAATTTAAGGTTAAGTGCCGTAACTTAAATTTCTAATTTCACTAATCTAGCACTATTTTAGAAAACTTTAATCTAGTGTTTTACAAACTTATTTTTATGTGTTTTATCTTTTTAAGTTACAAAAGGACTAGTTCCGATTTATGGTTCGAACTCTGGTATCTTGGAAGATAAGGTGTATGAAATATGTAGAACATTTTTCATGATGGATGCCTTGCATATAATGTCACTTTGAGTTTTTTCAAGTACTTGGATAATATAAACCATAGCCCCGGTATTCACTATGTGAATTTGACTGTGTTGGTATAAGCTGATACAAACACCGTAGTCAACTATTATCCATTAGATGAAAAATAACAACTCAAAGGTAAATATGTACTAGAAGGGTAATACAGTAATTTCACCTTGCTAGTACGGTATTGCATTAGGGGTATATCTATAGGTATAGTATATACTAAATGGATCAAGCTAATTATTTAATAATAAGCTTCACAGATAATAAATGACATTTAGTTCAAGAGTTCAATATTGGGCCTATAGTGGTGTGCCCCAATATTAATGGACAAGGCTCCAATCATAATTATAAGTTAATTTTGATTATGAGTATATGGTCTATTGGAACTTGGGCTTTATGGATCCATCTGATCCCCTGTCTAGCTCATAAAGCCCAATAGTTATTTGATGATCAGTTGAGCCTAACAAGTCCAATAAGCCCATTAGGGTTTACTAATCTCTCTATAGTTAAGAGAAAAGTTCCCTAACTGCACAGTGATATCGACTACACGTGAAATACCCCGTTGAGAAGAGAGTGTCATACGCATAGCAGAGAAAAAGAGAGAGAGCAAAAATCGGCCAGTACTAGGATTCACCATCCTTGGTATTTTTGGGCCATCCCGGAGAAATTAGTTCGAGGAGATTGTCTTCTTGTTCGTCTGTGGATCTCTTTGTTAGGAATCGAGAAGGTGACCACCCACTGAATCAATCAAACGACTTTCGAGAATAGACGGGAAGACGAGAAGGTTGTGGAGCAAATCCGGGTATTGTTCTTGTCTAGGTCAAGAGTGTCTCCCCTTATCTTTAGGCATTCAAACCACTATAAGCTCACTTTGTAGTTCTTTTTTCCCCAACTCTTTCTCCTCTTTTTTTTTTTTTTCAAATGCTATTATGGTTTTTTTTTTTTTTTTGCAGAATGCTCTGTAGTTAAGTAAATCACAAAAAGTCTTCGTAGTTTCCTAGAAACTATTGTGGTTTCTTTTTTGTAGAATGCTCTGTAACTAAGTAAATTACAGGAAACCATAAAGTTTCCTATAAACTATTGTGGTTTCTTTTTTATAGAATACCCTGTACCTAAGTAAATCACAGAAACTACTGTGGTTTTCTTTTTGCAGAATGCTCTGTAGCTATGTAAATCACAAGAAACCTTCATGATTTCTTGGAAATTATTGTGGTTTTCTTCTTGTAGAATGCCCTATAGGTAAGTAAATCACAAGAAACCATGATGATTTCCTGGAAACTATAGTAGTTTCCTTTTTGTAGAATGCCCTGTAGCGATGTAAATCACAGGAAACTACGGAAAATTTCTAAGAAATCATTGTGAATCTTTCCTCTTCCCTCTAATTTTAGGCAAATTGGTTTAAGAAATAGGGTCATCCAAAGGGGGTCCCTTCCGATTTCGGGAAAAATCGACTCAGAAACCTCACCCATGTTCGAGCCGATTGAGCTCGTGTTTCAACCATGGCTAAAACTAAGAAGAAAAATCCCAATAAAGAAAAAGATGAAAAGGATTTATAAAGAAGAAGAATTGCTCAAGAATCAATCGACTAAATCCGATTAAGTCGTGCTTAATAAAAGAGGAAGAAGAAGAGAAAAACTGTCCAATTTTTAGAAAATGTCATACAAAATTAATATTACTAGCTAGGTCGTATAAATGGAATATTTTTTTTAAAAACGGTACGTGGTGTCATTTTCATTTAAAAAAAGTTATGGCTCCCATTTGTCCCCCATTCGCCCTTGTAATGTTATTAGCATAGTTATTAAGGAATTTAATTAAATGATCCATTGGGCTATAGACCATTAAATCCCACTATGTTATTAGATATATGACATATAAGAAAGTTACTCCAGACCCAAAAGTCCCTTAAACTGTAACAGAGAAACTTTATGTTTGATAGGAGAGAAAATGGAAGGAAGGAAAGGGTAAGAATGAAAAATGGAGAGAAAAAAAAAAGTTGGTTGTTTGGTAAGAGGAAAAAAAGAATAGAAGGAAAAAATGAGTAAAAAAATTTTAAGTGAGTCCCACCTTTTATTTCTCCCCCCAAAATAGAGAGAAATCAGGAAGAAAAAAAGTTTATTAGTGATTAGGTAAGTTAAATTACTAAACTACATTGTATATTTAATTTTAAATAATAATTGCTGGTGTTTGCTGGAATAAAATTCCGGAAAATATTTTCGTAAAATCATTTTCAAGAACACCATAGTTTTATAAAATTCAGAAACGTAGCGGAATTGATCGTTTAAAATTTTTCTATTTACAAAACTTTTCTGATCGTGATTTAACATAAAATCATTGGGCCAACCACTACTTTGGTTAATTTATCGGGACGCTTTTTATATAAACATACTTTATAAAGATGGTCTTATTTACATAAAATGCAACCACGTCTTCTGTAGCTAATATTAAGAAAAATATCAATTTAGGTCGTACGAGATTTTTATTATTTTTTGGAGGTCGTAAATTTGGAATTATTTTTAAAAAGACAGGTAAAAGTGTCCAAATCTCCTTTTTTAATTCAGTTTTATATGTAAAATATATTCCATATTTTACTTTGCCCCACTAAAAATTTTTCTTTCAATAATATCTCTATATAAGTTATGAATTGACATTTTTATCCATTTAATAATGACCCAATTAAAATTTAAATTTCTTTTTATTTATTTTTTAAATTTAAAATTGGGAAGAAAAAAAAAAAAGGGAATTGGAAAATATTTTCCTTCTTCTCTCAATAGAATTTTCTTATTCTCCCAATTCAAAGTCTTCAAACCTCCAAAAAATAAAAAAGAATAGTGAAGAGAAAATCAAATTAAGGAAAATCTTTCATATATTACTTTTAATTAAAATCATATTAGTTGTTAATTTGTATTTCATTTATACCAAAAGTTTTTAATTGGAAGATTTAGTGGTTTATTTTAGCGTTTGAAGCTATGTATTTGCTTATCTTATTTGAGAGGAAACTTGTTTTTACTTCTATTCAATAACAATTAAATCATCTAGTACTTAATAACAATTAAATCATCTAATACTGAATGACTTGCCAATGTGTCCTATTTTTATTTGTTTTTCTCTTTTTTTTTTTTAATAATATTATGGAAATTTATTCATTTTTTTTAAACATTTTTTGATTTTTTTTTTGGCATTTTTATTGTTTTTGTGCATTGGGCCATTTAGGTATATATTAAGACTTCCGAAGAAAAGAACCATATTTACATCCCAAGTGGTATAAAGGTACCCTAATATAAATTAACACCATTGAATATTTTAAAAATTATAGTTTTTAGTATTCGCACCACTTATCGTTCCTAAAATAGATATTTTCTTATTTATTTTATCAATTTAATTCTCTTATCAATTTTGGCACCACTAGTGATATTAAGGTATTTATTTTTTTCAAAATAAAGTTATAAATATACCCTTATTGATAAAAAAATTAAAAATAATTTAGTCAAACAAATATTTTGATTTGTTATTTTTAAATATCAAATAGAGTTTTTGTTTTTGTATTTTTTTAATAAGAGTTAATATATCTTTTTAGATGCAGATTGAAAAGAGAGGGAGAGAATATTCTAACAACACCTGTAGAAAACTTTTTTGATTGACTAGTTGAAAAAAAATCAAAGCGAAAAACTCTAAAAACGAAAGAAAAGAAAATAACAATTCAAATGCAAGATTCTTAGAACTAAATAAAATTTAAGTTCCTTCATATATTTATTGGAATTGAAAATAGAAGTCCCATAATTATGGCTCCTAGTATGCATTTTGTATTTTTTATTTATTTGAAAAGTTTCTAAAATAGAAAATTTAATAATGTGATTTTGCTTTTGCATTTCAAACTGTTTTCTTTTTCACATTTTATTACTATTATGAAATTTTAGATATTTTTTGGTGTAGTTATTACATTTTAAAAAAAAAATTCTTTCACCCTCATTGCAAAATTGTCCTAGTTCCGCCACTGAACGATATTATATCTAATTATTTATGTGGTTAACCCACCAATTAACCGCATAAGCTTTTTTTCTAGGTATTTAAACGGTCCACGTGGTATCTATCTATTAGAGCGGAGATAATGGGCACTAGAAGCATATTGATGAACAAATAATAAAAAAGGTTTCTAACACTTTTATTTATAAAAACAAAAAAGAATTACAAAAATACGGAGATTAATTCTTGTTTTTTTATATTCCCGTACGATTTTTATTAGAAAAAATATTATTTTTTTAAATTTTTTTTTAAAAAATACTATTTTTAAAATGGTTAGTTTCTGAAAATCAATTACCAGTTATAAATATATTTAGTTACTAGTTACCAGTACTCAAAAACTGGTTATCGATTATTAGTTACTATTTTTAAAAATGATATTTTTCTAAATGTATTTTTAAAAATGATATTTTTCTAATAAAAACTGTATAGGAATTGAAAAAAATACTGACTACCGTATTTTTGTGTTTTTTTTTTTCTAAAAATATCGTACAAGGCCTAATTTTCACTAATAAAAATGATAAAAAAAAATTTCGAGAATGAATTAGAGATCAAGTGGAAACAAGAAAACACTTTTCCCGCCTTCGAAAACAAATGGAATATGATATCATGATAGGATAAAGAAGATCATGTGTCATTCTCTTCTTAAATTGTGGATATTTGTTTTCTTTGTCATTTGGGTTTGAATGATCCGCGTGTAATGGTGGACTACTGCTCATACTAGGAGTTGGGCTGCAACTAAATAAGTAGGTAATCTTACTTTTCAAGATACATAAATCAAAATTAACAGCTTTGTTTTATCATTTGTTAATTATCACTTTGAGCAACTAAATTTCTCCTTTGAGACGGATTTGGTTAGGAACGACTTATTACCCAAAAAAAGGGCTTTTTTTTTTTTTAACAGAAAACTGGTATAATTAGAGTATAAAAAGGTATGTTGCAATTAATTAGCTAGACCTAACAAGTGGTATTAGTCCTTTTTTTTTGGGTTTTGGACACTTATACCTATTTTTCAAAAAATAATACCAAATTTACGACCTTTCAAAAATAATAAAAATTCGTATGACCTTTTTATGGTATTTTTCTAAATACTTTGAAAGTTAGAAAACGCAGTGGTATTTTAGTAAATAAGTCATCTTTTTTTTTTTTTTTTACAGGAAACCACAAAGGTTTCTTGGAAACCAATTTGGTTTAATTTGATTTCCTATCAGCGGAATGTTTTGTAAGTAAGTAAATCACAGGAAACTGCAAAGGTTTCCTAGAAACTAGTTTGGTTTCCTTTAATCGAAAGCCATGTATATAAGTAAATCACAGGAAAGCACAAAGGTTTCCTAGAAATCATTTTGGTTTCCTTTAGCTGAATATCCTATACGTAAGTAAATCACATGAAACTATGAACATTTCCGGGAAATCATTGTGGTTTCCTTTTTGCAGAATGTCTTGTAGCTAAATAAATCACAGGAAACCATCGTGGTTTCCGAATATCCTGTACGTAAGTAAATCACATGAAATCATGAACATTTCCAGGAAACCATTGTGGTTTTTTTTTTGCAGAATGTCCTGTAACTAAATAAATCACAAGAAACTATCGTGGTTTTCTTTTAGCAGANTTGCAGAATGTCTTGTAGCTAAATAAATCACAGGAAACCATCGTGGTTTCCGAATATCCTGTACGTAAGTAAATCACATGAAACCATGAACATTTCCGGGAAACCATTGTGGTTTTTTTTTTGCAGAATGTCCTGTAGCTAAATAAATCACATAAAACCATTGTAGTTTCCTTTTAGCAGATTGCCTTGTAGCTAAGTAAATCACTGGAAACCATCGTGGTTTCTGAATATCCTGTACGTAAGTAAATCACATGAAACCATGAACATTTCCGGGAAACTATTGTGGTTTCTTTTTTGCAGAATGTCCTGTAGCTAAATAAATCACAGGAAACCATTGTGCTTTCCTTTTAGCAGATTGCCTTGTAGCTAAGTAAATCACAGGAAACTACAAAAATTTCCTAGAATCCATTGCGGTTTCTTTTTCAAATCACAGGAAACAATGAAAGTTTCCTTAAAGCTATTGTGATTTTCTTTTTAAAGAATGTCTTATAGCAAGAATTGGATGAGGCATTGAACAAAGACGCTGAAGAATATGATCAAGTTCTCAAATTAAGTAATTATATTTTTGAAGTAAAAGCAACAAAAATATATATTAGTTTTTGGATTCTGGCAATTAGTTTCTAATAACCAAATTGGTTTCTAGTAATCAATAATTGAATTAACCAAATAGTTCTACTGTTTATGATAGAAACTAATTTAATTTTCAGCTTTTATTAACTAAATAGTTATGATATTTATGGTGAAAACCAATATAGTTATTGGTTTTTAGTAACCATTTTGGTTTCTAGTTTCCAAAAATCAATTAGTTTTTTATTTCTAATAATAAATTGGTAATTAGTTTTAAGAGTGATCAGCTACAAGTATACTAATAGCAAAAAGAAACAAGAAAAAATAGAAATTCTAAGACGCTATTTAGTCATTTTTAGTAAGAATTTGTTATTTTTCTAAAAAAAGGTAGTACAAAAATAAGTAAAAGTTTGGACATAGTACTCTTGGTATTATTTATCAAAAGGTAGTACTAGGTGTCTTTTTCCTTTTTTTTTTTCAAGGTAGAGAAAATGGCATGGATAGGACTAACTTGGGCCAAAATGACTTTTTAGTGCCCTTTTTTCTTCTAAAAGTAACATTTTTAGGAATGTCAAGAAGTTCTTAACCATAATAATAATAATACAAATATTATTTAGGATTTTTTTATGGTCTTGACTATAGGTTAAGATGTCCTTGGCACTTCTAATATTTTTTTTGGAAAATAAGCAACTTTATTCAAAAAATAATCTTGATAAAAATTCAGCCGCTAAGAAAATAAGGAAAACAAAACGACTTCACAAAATTAATACTGGTAGCAGGTTTTAAATTTTAATTTTTTTCAAATGGCAGTTATCTAATATATTTTGGAGTAAAAATATTTCAACTAAAATTACATTCTATACTTTTAAATCTCTGCAGCTAGTTGGTAAAACAAAATTGAGGGCAATTTGAAAGTTCATAATAAATACTACTAAAAAAACTAAACAACTATAAAACTGCTCAAGATAAAAGTTGAGCCCAAGAACTTTTACTCAGCCTAATTGCACTAATTCTNCTTTTTAATATAAAAAAATGTGCATGATAAATTTTCATTGGCTAAATTGATACTGGATTGGTGCCTATATATATATATATGGAGGAGGTTTCAATGGTTACGTCTCCATGAGTAACCATCATTAAAATACGTGTAATAATAAATTTATTATTTAAATTAGAGTACCACTAAGTTAACTTTCTAAAAAAAATATTATAATATTAAAGCTAATTAATTACAATAAATTTTGTTGCACAACTATCAATTTAATTACAACCGTTGGATGAAAATCTAACGGTTAGAAAAACAGTAACCATCGATGGGTAAATATAGTAGTAACCATTGAAACCTCACCCATATATATATATGTAATAACTTCGTCCAAACAGGGAACTTGCTTTCTAGTTACATTTTTATGGGAGAATTATGATGAGTGCTAGTTTTTACAGGTTTTTTTTTATAATAGATGTCCTCGTTTTTAAGTTTATACATTCCACGTTTCTTTAGTTCATAGCTTAATGTATGTCTTCTTGTTCAGGGTTTTTTTTTTTTTTTTTTTTTTTAAAGAATTTCAATTTAGCCCTTAATTCAAAAGTTTATTATTTATCGCTATATGTTCATATTCTTGCATTTTATTCCTTTCTCTAACATCCAATATGCTGGAGAACTTTATTTATATATTTATACTTTGAAGTGAATGTTGCATTACTATCTTTACGTAAGGTTTAAATGGAAGTCCACTTGCCAAGCCTCATCACAGTGAGAGCTATTTCTCAGTAAGAGGTTTTGAGAGCTTGAAGTCATTTTTTTTTTCAATTAAATTGATTAGTTTTAAAATAAATTGGTATATCAATTTTACTTAGAGAGTAAATCAGTTTAATTGGTGAGTTTATCAACTAATCATATAAAGACTAACATGACTATATCACTCAATTAAAGGGTGTCTACATATTTCTTAATCATATAATTAACGAGGTTAATGTTCAAGTATATTATCGATCTAAACTTCGAAAGTTACTACATTTTGTTTCTAGCTACCAGATTAAAAATGACTATAAACTATAAATTACTCTAAGCGCAGTCTAATCATGAGTTTATTAAGAGAAATTGATGCCTAATACCCGTTTTTAAAACTTATTTTCATAAATACCCATTTTAATTTTTCTTTCAAAAATACCCTTTTTATGAGCTACATTTCATATGCAAAATATGAGTGATCCACGTTTATAATATAAATTTTATCTATGAGGTACACATTTCATGTATAAAATATGAATGGTATACATTTAAAATATAAATGTTTACCATGGTTTACATTTTTCATTATAAATTTGAATTATGATATACATTTTAAAATGTATGCCAATTTTTAGTGTAATTTTTATTCATGAAATGTAAACTACGGTATACATTTAATACATGAAATATATACCGTGGTATATAACGGTATATATTTTACGTGTAAAACAGAGGTGGTCTATATTTCTCCAAAAATCGATATAAAAACGGATATTAAAACGGATATTTTTGAAATAAAAATAAAAACGTATATTTATGGAAATATGATTTTGAAAAAGAGTATTTATAAGCTTTCTCGTTTATTAGTTAGGGCTTCTTACAAAATTACAAACCCAAAGTACCAAAAATTGAAAATCCCCAGATGGGTCAAATTTTTTGAAAAATCCCATATTAATTTAGAAAAAAATCACTTTTTTAGAAAAATATCACTTTCAATAACTATTTAGAAAAATAACACTTTGGCTTCAAAATTGGTATTTTTCAATGACACTCGAGATAACTGGTTGGGTTATTTAGGATAACCAATCTAGTTCCTTGAGGTAACTAGTTAAGTTAAACTTGATTGGTTACTTAAAGTATTTCATCAATTAATTAAATTTTTTTTTTCCTAAATACTTTTAAAGTGGTATTGTTCTAATTAAAATTCTTGATTTTTAAAACAATTTCAAAATCCGGGATTTTTCATTTTTTTGGAAAATTACCATGAAAAATCAAATTTCCTCTTTTAATTATGTTAACATCATGCCAAATATATATATATATATATGGGCACAATCCAATGTGTATTTTTTTTATTTAGGTATTATTTTGCCCAATTAAAATTCATCAAACACACGTCTTTTCATGATAAAAAGTAAAGAGAGGAAAATATTAAATAATATGTATTTATTTTTTATAATTACTCAAATTATGATAGTCGTTAGATCATTATCTAACGTATAAAAAAAAAAAAAAATACTTATAGATAGGTGAAAAAAAATACCTACTAGACCATGGTCCTATATATATGCATGCGTACGGGTTTTTCTGTAGAATATTTATAATTTTATCTGTTCAACATCCACGATTGAAATTACCATTAATGTGAAATATATTTTGGAACAAATTAGTAACAGGTTGATGATCATTTTCCTCAACAACAAGAAGAAAGAAAATGATCAATTTCCGGGAATTGCTTGAGCATGACCTAATTTAATTAGACGGGCAGCCAAAATATTTACAGTTTTGTAGACTCGGCATATTTAGTGGTTGAGGAGTACCAGTTGCACTTTATTTTTTTATTACTGCTTAACACGTAGACTTTACTCAAATATTTATATTTTAATAATATTAAAATGTATAGTTAAATTCACATGTTATAAACTGAAACAATCGAGTGTAAAAGTAAAAAAGATAGTGCAAAATTTTTCGCTTGTAAATTTACAAGTGAATGAACAGACTATAAATAGGTAATAGTGCGTTAGATTCATGCACCGAAGTTAAAACTGCACAAATGATAATTTTTTATAAAAAAAATAAATAATATGGAACAAAACATAAAAAGTTACGACAATGACATATACCACATGTATAAGAAATATTCATACATATATTACATTCTATTCTTTTTGTTTTGGTTGGCATAAGTTTATAGTTAATTAGTAAAGAAGAATAATCTAGTTAGACCATATAACTAAATATAATTATATGGCAAAATAATTATTAAAAAAAAAGAAAAAGGAGGATCAGGTGGGAGCGTACAGAAAGAGACAAGAATTAATAACTTAATTCCATCGCTGATTATAGTCATATCTCATATTTGACTAACTACAGGACAGCTATGAAATGCACTATTAATATTTGACCCTTCGGAACCCAATATCCTTGGAGCCGTCTCCAAGTTGTGTGGATTCAAATTAATACGACACCTAGCTAGCAAACGGAGAATCCCCACCAACACACTAACCCACTTGCTTAATTTGCATATTATTTATACGTATATATATATATATATAAAAGAAAAAGAAAAAGAAAAAATTCTTCATTACTTTTACATTATATATACATGTACATAAAGTTGACTATCATCAAAAGCAAATTGATCATTGATTATTTTAGTGTATATATTTAAGAATTAACTTACGGCTTCGACTAGCTCTAGTCAAAATCGGCTAAAAATTATAAGCTAGCCCGCAGGCGCAGCCGAACCCAAAATATAATAATATTATAGTAGGTAATACTAAAAGACTTCAAACTTATTGCACAAGAAGTAGCTAATCTTCTTGTTTGTTCATGAACCATGAACTGTACATGTAATAATTAACAATTAAACTTGCCATAAATAAAAGTATATCTAGTGGGAGTTCATGGAACTTGTAATTGTTTAATAATGTAAAAAGCCAAAGATCCCAAATTCAAACCTCAGGTGGGGAACAAGGGGGCTGGATTCTTTTCCTGGATTCCATTTATTACTAATTTTTCCTTTTTTTTAACAAATAATCTATTTTTTATTTTTACGAAAGACATGCAATTGTGTGTTCAAGTAGACAGAGCTAGTGGGGGCTTGGGTTTCCTAAGCTGTTGGGAAAGTAAATCAATAATTTAATGAGTTTGACCTTTCAATACACCAAACAACAAGGTTTTGGCTCAACGGAAAAGGTCAGGGGCAAACGCGGCCAAAACCAGGACGCGGCGGTTACAACCTTTCGTGACTCTACTAATTGGGCTCCTCTTTTGACTCATGACTCTAGAAATTTTGGTTACCATTCAGTCTAAAATTAGTGTCACCGCACATGGTTTTTGTTGTCTTTTGTTTTAGATTTTATTTAATTTTATTTTTATGTGTGCGGTCTTGCTATTACTAGTTTTCCTATATATACACGTGGAAATACTAGTGTTCATAAAATTACTACTAGTATCAATATAGATTGAATAAACAAGTTACCATATCTATGTTAGTTGACCTATTGGCTGTAAATCTCTCTCTGAACTTAAGGACATAAGGAATCATGTGGGATTAATTAGGACGTAATTTCGCTTGGGATCGATCATTTTCAATAGAAAATAGTAATATATAACAACATAGATGTAATTTTGTACAGGCATAACCAGTTTAACTGGGTATGTTAGATGGAAAAAACATCACACATGTAATCAAGCTCATACATAATTTATATAATTGTGTAACATAATAATATAACACTAGCCAATTCGTGTGCAATTATGTCTCTAAAATTACAAACGCTTGTTGGGTGTTACTTATTATTTTACATAATAATATGACACTAGCCAATTCGTGTGCAATTATATGTCTCTAAAATTACAAACGCTTGTTGGGTGTTACAAATTTCATGTGAATATTTTACATAAAATGGAGCTGTCTCTAATTTTGTGTAAAGAGAAGTATATCCAGTGTCCAAAGATTAAAACTACGTTTATTCTGTTCAGAAAATGCGATTAGTTACCAGCCAATATTTCAGCTTTCGATTTATTACAAACTGGAAATTATTTGTTCGAACGAAAAAACTAGTTTTCCTATCAAATGATATTGCAGATGAATATTTGCTTGAAGAAAAACTATCAAAGTTCGAATTAGTTTCTCACAAACTCATTGGTCGACATATATATATATACACATACGGGCACCAATCTAGTAGGTATTTTTTTTTTATCTACACATAGGTATCATTTTGACCAATAGAAATTTATTATGCACATTTTTTTATTGTAAAAAGTAAGAGAGAGAAATAGCATTAATGATGCACATCTTTTCATGCACCTCATTATAATCGTTAAATCACTATTAGATGATGATCCAATGGTTAAAAAAAAATACCTACACATAGGTAAAAAAAAAAAAAAAAACTTACTGGATTGATCCGCAAAAGCTGTGAATGAGATTGAACTCTCTACAAATTCTATGAAGACCTAGCTCTTGAGATCATGATAACTTTAAGAATTGAATTAGAAAAGAACAAACAATTAGAGTTTCTTATTGCATAGCACTCTAAAAATACATCTGAAAAAAAGAATTTATATAAACTAACAAACAGATAATAAAAAGACTAAAATACTCTCACTGAAGATAAATAATAAAAACCTAAATATAATCTAACAGTGATAATATGTCACGAGAAATATATTATGTTTGCGATTAATAGTGCCACTCTATGCATACCCCACACGTAGGCATCTCCCTGCATGCATTATGCTATAAATATCAACTGTCAGCATGGATGGCCCAAGTGCCATTATTTCCCCAAGTTAAAAGCTCATGTTCCCTTATTAATAATAATGTCCTGCAACATTTACCCTAGAGGATTTATATATAATATACATATATATATATATATATATATATATATTCAGGAATAAAAACAAAAACAAAACTGGCAAACTTCAATTTCCGAAATCTAAATTAAGCCATCACCTCATTCATAGTTAGATGATCAGTACGTTATCGTTCGGAATTCGCTCGAGATAAATCGATTTGAGTATGTGAATTTTCCCATAGTTTTGCTAGAAGAGTTGTTCCTCTCAAAGACATGAAATGTTTTTTTTTTCTTTAGTTGGTATGTACTACAACGTGGCGGCGTTCACAATATATATATATATATATATATATATAAAGGCGCATGTCCGAATTCTAACCCTTCATAAACTGAAGGGTTAAGTTCATGAAAGGTTAAGGGGCCAAAATAATAACCATCTTGATCAATCATGATATATCTTTTCAACTCCAAAGTTAGCGGCACCATTCGTACTGTACTAGGAAGAGAGATATTCAGTAGTATTTATATACACGCATAAATTAAATTCCAATCAAAAACGAAAAAAAAAGGATTATTAGCACATACTGCAAAATTGCTAATTAAAGATGTCATAGTACATATCTATGGAAGCTGACTTGCTTTATTACATTAAGTACCTGATTTGTTTTTATTACAAACTAATAATAGGATTTTGGCCGAAATTTTTTATAGTTTAGGGCTTTTAACATTTTCTTTTTTTAAATAATTGATAATAAAAGGTGGAGTACTTCTCAAACTAATTTTTATCTGGATATCCACCATTTTTGTTCAAGTAAAATAAAACAAAAATAAGGAATGATACCAAACTAGCAATTTACCAAATAGCCTTCTTCGGCAATGATATAAAAGCATAATAATCAACAATTAAATTTTTACTTGATAGAGCTTTGGGCTGCTAGCTAGCCACAAAGAACGCTCACTGTACTAACCAATTAAAAATAAATAAAGGAAAGTTTACTAATTTCAATCCAGAAAACCTTCAACGAATTCTATTATGTTAATTTCCTTTTTAAATAATTATTACGCCTAAAATAATATATGGAAAAAAAAAAAAGAGGGAAGAAGAAGTATTGAACTTGCTCTTTGGATTTAGCTACTAGATCATCAGAATGATTTTGATATATATCCATCTTGATTAAGGGGGGAAAAAAAAGAATACAACATGCAAAAACTTGCTCTTATGAACATTTTTTTATATAGAGAATTTAGGGTGCATGGACTTTGCTAAAAATTTGTATTAGTAAATGATTCTATTTACTAATTTATAGCTTAATGATATTTTTATAAATAAAATACGATATTAGTAAATGACTCTATTTTTTTAAGTTGATTTATTGACAGTAAAGTTCATTTTTTATATTTCCATAAACTCATAAATATTTTCATAAATATTAAAAAAAGTTTAGAAACCTCTTAACTAACAAATAAATATTACTTTATTAAAAAATGTGGGTTTTGCTGATAGCAAATTTGGTATATCTAATTCAGTTCTTTGGCTATAACTTTTGAGTGGAAGAGATTTATTAATTTTGGGGCCTAAAAATAGACATATACAAGAAAATTAAATAAAATTATTGAAATTTAATAAAGAAGCTAGCTGGCTATTATATAAATCTATATTTTGGACTCCAAATTTAATAAAGAAACTAACACCGATGCCCATGCTCAACATCACTTTGAACTTTTTAGAATTAAAATTTAATTAGTTTTATTACATTTCTGTANACAACAGATCTAGAAACACTTGTTACACATATAGATATATACAAAATCAATGCTTTTTCTTTTTCCTCTCTCTCTCTCTCTCTAAAATACCAACAACGAATCCTTAATATCATATTTCATCTTCTCCAAATTGGGCTGCACAGCAAACTGGATCATTGGAGGAGGCCCACAAGCCAATGCCAGCGTGTCATCCGAGCCTTCAGGAATATGCTCCCTCAGGATATCCTCCGTGACGAAGCCCGTACTGTATTCCCACCCCTCCCTAACACTCTCCTGGACCACGTACCACACCTTTAACCTGTCACACTTGCGGGCCCAACCGTCCAGTTCCTCCCTCAGCAGTATGTCGTCCTCCGTTCGGTTCGCATAAACGACAAACATTTCAGTGTCGTCTTCCGGGTCCTTAAGGATGGCCTGGACCACCTGATAAATGGGCGTGATCCCGGTCCCACCAGCC
The DNA here is from genome assembly GCA_002914845.1 of Trema orientale. Lineage (NCBI taxonomy): Eukaryota > Viridiplantae > Streptophyta > Magnoliopsida > Rosales > Cannabaceae > Trema > Trema orientale. The sequence continues at coordinate 257,005 of JXTC01000301.1, read as the reverse complement.
AGCATGGCAAGCCTCCTAGCAAACTTGGGTTTACCATGGACCGAAAACTGGCCTCGGCCCAAGTACTCAATGTGGCCCAATGGGCCTTTCACGTCCAAAACGGAGCCCAAAGTCAACGAATCCAAGTACTGTGACATCATCCCACCATTGGGGAATTTAGGGTGAACATTCTTGAAGTAGACTTTGACCACGAGCTCGAAAAACCCTACTTCGTCAACGGAGCTCGTGGGCGTGTAGGCTCTCATGCAGAGCTTCTCATCAATGGTGGCACATAGAAATATGTGTTTACCAACCGGGAGGCCCAAAACCTGGTCCTCAGAAGGAAGAGCGAACTTGAAGACTCTCACGTCATGGGAGATTGACTTTTTGCCGACGAGTTTGCATGGGATTTTCTCCCTAGGGACTAGTGCCACCTGTCGGGTGATCATTGGCGCCGCCTCTTTGATTGGCGCCAAGTGAGAGAGTGAAGCCGACGCGCCGTGGACCGAGCTGTTCGGCGAGGAGCCGTCGGAGGCGTAGCCGGAGGTGAGGAGCTCCCCAATGCGGTATTCCTCGAGCATTTTCTTGGCCTTGTCGGAGTGGATGGCCTCGAATTCTTCGGTGCAGTCGGTGCCGGCGTTGATCAGGATGCTGTCGGAGCCGCCGGGGTGGTCCTTGAGGAAGCGCGTGCAGTCGTAGATGTGCCCGTGGACGATGATCCAGCACGACTGGGGCGAGTCGTGCCTTTTCACCTCGGACATTGAGTAGGTCTTGGAGGCGGTGTTCATGAATGGTGATGACACGCTCTTCTTGAGACTCGGGTTGGCTTCGGTGGACTCGAGGTGGCGCTCTTTCGCCATCCACCCGCCCGACTGGTTCCCGGGTCGGGTCGGGTGCTCGAACACGATCCCGATTTCGCCCTTGTGGGGCTTGCACACGCTTGTCTTTACCCGGAACCAGCAGTTGTTCATCATGCCCTGGAGTTGCCCCATAATTAATTAGCACAAACTAATCACGATTAGCTAATTAATTTAGTTACTTTTAGATTATGTTTATGCGTTTTTCTTTTATTTTATTTTTTTTTAAATTAAGGGTTTAATTAGTATCCTCTCGTAGTGGAGTTGGGCACATGCCTAAGGGAAATGTGTTACATTATAAGAGCCTATTAATTCATTTACAAGTAGGTGGAACAATTTGGGATGAATAATGCTATGCCTATATAAAGTCAATAAGAGGGTAATGACAAATTATGGTATGTGGTTGGTTTCATTAGCCACAAAAATATCAGAACATGGGACCTGGCTATGAGGCTGGCATCCAATGTTGATCGTACGAAAGGTACTTTTTATCAAACCTATGTGCTATTGGTCTTTTACTGATCTAACAGCTAGATAATTGGCCCTAGTATTTGGCATAGCTAGTGATCCCGCTTGACAAGATATCACCCCTAATATAAGTTGAATGGTACAAATTAAGACTTGGTTTCGTATACTTGGTGACCACATTTTTTTTTTAATAAGTTCCTAAAATTGAAATTCACCACCTTTTACTTTGTAGATTATATAAATATTACTTAGACTACAAGTTACTTCTCAGCCAAAAAAAAAAAAAAAAACAGAAAAGACCAAGTTACTTTACGACACAAGGGGCAGTGACACAAATTTTTATAATAAAAAACAAGTATAGATATCTGTTAGAATCGTAAGTGTTGAAAAATGAAAAATATCGAGTATAATATTTATGATTAGAATTGTTGTCGTTTATTGGAGAGAAAAAAATAAATAAAATCGAAAACGACGACGTACCATGACATTCCAAATAAGCTTCTCGGGCTGGGTATTGAGGGTCTCGTCCCAGGCTCGGACGGCGATCTCCTTGGCCACCAGAAGGTTGAGAACTTCCACTTCTAAGGACCAGAAACACCAACACCAGTATTTGCCGTACTTGTTGGGCTTCTCAGGGTGGTCCAACGTGCACACGTGCCAAGTCTCTCCACCGTCCATTGTGACCTCCACACGTGTCACTTTCTTCCCCCCTCCTGTCAATAATTTTCGACGAACCGCGTTAATTAAGTACCCAAAAAAATATGTCACTAATATTCGAGAAGACTTTCCATTAAATACTTTTCGCAAGTTGCACCCTCAATAATTTGCCGATATGTAAATACAAGTTTTCCATCTATAAGTAGACTTATTATCAACTTTGCTTGCTTTTTTTTCTTTTTTCTTTTTAAACTTGCTGCGTGTCTTTATTCTTTATTCCAACCCTAAGCAAGAATGGACGCCTCCGTAGTCCGTACCGTATAGTTTAATAATAGTTTTCACTTCTTATTCAATATTTTTTTACCTTTAAAAAATAGGAAAGGTCGTGTTTACAATTATGACAAAAAGATCGGTGTGAGAATTTCCAAAGGACTGTTTACGTAAAGCAAACCCAAACATGAAGAAAACAATTTTTATTTTTAATTTTTTTCTTGAAAGTGCTGCTTATTTGTCTCTGTCCTGTATTATTTATATTGCAGTATATATATATGGTAAAAATAAAAAATAAAATTATATACATACACTAACAAAGTGTTAAAGGAAGTATTTCAGGTCGAAATGCAAGAGACAAACCCAAAACTAATTAAGCCCTCCAATACAAGGCTCCAATTAAGTTTCGTACAAGAGCATCTAACCAGCTCGTCAGAAGTCAAAAATGCGAAACTCATAACTATATATTAACTATACGTGTTTTGTTTCTCTGTTAAGCAAAATATACCCAACAAAACTGTTTTTTTTTTTTTTAATCTCTTTCTCTCTTTTTTTTTTTAAATTTTTTTGATTCCTCTGGATCCAACAAATTAAAATTGATTTTAAGGAACCCTATAATTAGTAAGTTAAAATAATATTTATGTATGAAGATCTGAGTAGTTAAATAGTAGTAGTTGTGCGGCTTACCCGAATATGCGTAGCCCCTCAACGTGTAAGGCCTCTGAGTGGTCCACGAGTTAATTGGCAAGATCTCCTCGTGGCACGGCGTTGTTATTACCGAGTTTATGTTCAACTCGTTTATTATATACTCCGGCTTGTACCACCAAGCTGAAAATAGGAAAAAAAATATATCATTAACACAAATAAATAATTCATTTTTTAGATCTTTCAAATCAACAAATTAAACTGAAAACAACCAATTACAAACAATAACTCTCCATAGCCGCCGACATTAGGCGTCAAATTTAACCCCCAAAAAGAAAAACCAATTTTCCAAAAAAGTAAACTATATATCTTGTGGGGTTTCATGCTGTTACAAAACCATTTGACATTTTTTATGTACCGTCTGTACAAAGTAACAAGCTTATTAAGCTATGTACTTATGTACATATATATATATATATAGAGTAATAATCATACGTAAATAAATAGAAGAAAATGAAGTAAAATAAAGATGATATAGCTTACATTCTGCGTTAGCGAGCTCAGCATCAACGTGAGAAGGAAGAACCCTATTATCCTTATAATGGTAATAGCTATCAGATTCTTGAGTAGTAACAATGATCCTCTTGAGCCATTTCACCATACGACCTCCAATGAAACCCGGTATGATCATCCTCACTGGAAAGCCGTGGTCCGGCGCCAAAACGTCGCCGTTCTGCATGTACGCCAGTACGATATCCCTCGAAGGGTCCATGGCCAACTCCGTCCTCAGGCTCGTGCCGTACTTGGACCCACCCCCGCCGGGCAGGTCCTCGGCCCCTTCGAAGCACACGTTGAGGGCCCCGCTCCTGCGCGACATGATGCCCACCCGCTTGAGCAGGGCGCGTAGGGGCACGCCCCGCCAGACCGAGGTGGAGATCCCGGCCGCGCCCCAGTTGAACCCGATGGTCTGCTTCACCAGGTTCTGCTCCTTGCGGCGGTTCCCGGCGCAGACCAGGGTGGCCGCGAACTCGCGGCTGGGGAACTCGTTGACCAGCTGGTCCATGGTGAAGCGGGCCGGCCTCTTGACCAGCCCGGTGACCTCCACGGCCCAGTCGGCCCAGCTGGCCCTGGGGACGGGGCCGTGGTTCCGGACGTAGTGGAGCGGGACCGGGGTGATGAACCCGTGGTGCATGAGCCGGCTCAGGGGGGGCTCCGAGTTGAAGGGGTGCTTCCCCGTGAGCCGGATCATGCTTGGGTTCCGCTCAATCCAGCTGTCGGCCGTACCGTCATCTCTGGGGTCGGAGATCGACGGCTCCAGTTCGCTCTTGCCCCTGCGGATCATAACCCGATACTCGGCTTCCTTCTTCTCGCCATCCGACCCCTCGTCCTCCTCCTCGTCGCTGGACGAATCGTCCATTGCCAGGTGGCGCTTGGGGAACGCGGCCGAGAAGTTGCGGGTGCGGACCGGGGAGTCGGACCGGTGGGTGGTGGGCCCGGGCTTAAAGGACCGAACGACGCCGTTTAGGGCGGGTTCGAGGTGAGGGAATTGGCGGTTTTCCACTGAGGCCGCCATCGTAGCAAATGACTCCTAAAATATTATTTCAAATGAAAATTTAGAGAGAGAAATTTTAGGACCAATATTGACCTTTTTTTTTTTTTTTTTCTGGTGTAATATAAATGTTTTTGGAATTCTGGGTTTCAGTGGAGAGGAGTGGAGACGGTTCAAATGGGCCTTATATAGGCCCCCAAGCAGGAGGTGACCGTGGGACCCATTTGATTTAGTGATAATGTTTTACTTTTGTTTTTGTCTTTTAATTAAAAAAAAAATTTAAAGGAAAAGAAAAAATTAGTCACGCATCAACAATTTATGAAGCTAAATAGCTAATAGAGTGAGAAAACTGAGGAAGCCAAGCTCGGTTGGAGTGTCAGCGCAGGGGACTGAGCCGTGGCTCCATGTGGTCAATGCGGCTTGACAATACAAACAGTTGGCTAGAGCCACATAAATATATATGTCCACCACTAGTATTAAGTTTTGTTTTTATTTTTTTATTTTTTGTTTTTTTAATAAGCATTGTATTAATTTTGTTGTTGTTGAGTAAACCAGTTTCTGTTTTTTTTAAAAAAAATTTAATATATATATTTCTGTTAGAAAGAAAGTACTTGTTCTTATTGTCGATAGAAACTTACTCAGTAAATGTGGGATGTATTCACTCTTCAATATTGGCGTTCCATTTCAAATTTGACGCTTTATATTTTTAACATAGGGATTCTATCATACGTAAAGAAAACATTATTGTATTGTGTGTCTATGTGGTTGCAGATTTAGTTCGGTCTCTTTTTCTCTCCCGTCAAAATATATTACCAAAAGATAATAATAATAATAATATTGTCTCTGAACAATCAGATTATTTATCACGCTTCGTTTTATTTACATGTTATTTGACACAGATATAATTTTATTAATACGATTTCACATTTAAAAATGTAGACTATATATAAAATATATATCTCTCTCTCTACGAGACTACCACGTAAGCCTCCAAGCTTACAATATTATTTTGTAATTCTTTCGCAGGATGGTACTCGGTTAATTGCACTTGTTTGTGCAAAATGGTTCTGTCGGATAATGTTACGTACAATTAATCAAAAATAATGGTGCAAGATATACCATTAATTACCCAAAGTAGTGAGTGCATGGATCCTTCGTTCGGGTTGAGCCTTAAGCTTTTGTCCCCATAATTTATTTTATTTTATGTGTGTATAGAGAGAGTGTACATGTGTGTGTGCAGGCCACAGATTGAACCTTCCCCGGTCAAGCTTAAATATATATATATATCATTGTGGTTATTGGAAAAACAGATTGAAGCTTCCCCACTTGGTAATTCCATGATTGTAGTGCTTATATAATTGTGAGCCAAATTGAAACATCCCGGCAGGTACTTTTAATCTGGATTGTGCTTATCGACAACATAAAATACAAATGATCGTGCCAATTGGGGCTAGCTCAGTTGGTCTAAGGTTTGAGGGTTGTGTGTGTGTGTTTGGGGGGGTCAGGAGTTCAAACCTTAGTAGTGTGTGTATGTCATTTTCCTTTAATTTGTAGTAAGTGGTGGTCATTAGTTAAGCCCCACTTTTTTGAAAAAAAAAAAAAAAAGAATACAAATGATCGTAGCCCACTAGGTGGGTGAGGTAGGAATTGGGTATTAAGTTTGTAATTAAACTCTCAATAAGGTGCGTAGATTATCTTACTTTATTTGTAATAAGTGAAGGTCATTAGTTAAGTTCTACTTTTTTTTTAAAAAAAAATACAAATGATCATTACTTTTGTACAATTACATATGCAATAATAAAATGCAATTTATTTGTACATTGTTAGTGAAAAATTGAAGAAAAGAGAATATTGCGGTATTTTTTTATCTATTTTTTACATTTGTATTATTATTTGACCTACAGACTCTAATAATGACTTATTATATAATCATAAATGCGAAATATTTTTGTAGAGTCTATATATGTCAATGAGTGGAAGAAAAGAGTATAAAGGAGAGTAGGAAAAATAACACTGTATCTTGAAAAGAAAATATAAGAAAAATTATGATCATATACATAATCATATCGAGATGCATCTAATTTTTTATGTCAACAAATCTGTTTAAGTCATACTTGTCGATATCTATGTTTCTAGTTTTTAAAAGTGAAACGAATAATGGAGATTTTCTCAAATAACATATTGAGGACACCTTCAAATCTTTATTTCACTTTTAAAACAAAACATATAATAACAAAACATATAATGGTTTGTTTGATGATATTTTTTTTCTTTTTGTTTCTAAAAGCAAAATGGATAATCAAAATTTTCTCAAACAACATCTTGGGAATATTTTCATTCATTTCAATTTTAAAAACAAAAATATTATCAAACAGTCCAAATATTAGCAACCAAGTTTAGTCATATATATAACTACTAAATGAATATAAATTTTGTCAAGGTATGCAAGTTTTTTTTTTTTTTTTTTCCTTTTTCTGAGTAAAGGTATGCAAGTTTGTTTCTTCTGAGTCTTTAATCCGTAGAATAAATTTGTCAACATATTATTATAAAATATTTCTTTCAAAAGAGAGAAAAAAAATCCTGCAAAGAGGAATTATGCTAGGTGAAGATTTTTGAATTGAACACGAAAGAATTGATAAAAAGTTACATTAGCTTTTTGACTATATTAAAAAAACATTGTGGCCTTTAGCAAGAGGCCGGTCTAGAAAAAACCTTCTATCAAACTATGAGATTTTTTCTCCTTGTTTGAGAAAATTCTGGTATATTATATTGTTCTGATCATCCTTCTACGTAATTTGCAATAAAAATGAAATAAGAGTCGTTTATGCTTGCGTTACATCACTATCAAGCGTTCAATGAATGTTCTTAATTAAAGTCTGTCTAGCAACAAACTAAAGAGGGGTGAGACTTAAAATTAAAGAAATTGAAGCAGAGATTATAAACTACACCCCCCCCCACCCCCACCCCCAAAGGAAAAAAAAAAAAGTCACCGGCCATTAATAAATGAAGACATTTTAGTTAGAAAACAAAATTTTTAGTCACTATGAATTAAAAGTTTATTGCGACTAAAATAATGTAGTATTTAGTCACAAATTATAAATATAAGTGAATTTAGTTGTGACTAAAAGTGCATTATTTTATCGCATATAATTGTATTTTCAGAATATTATTGATACTAACATAATTCTCTTAATCACGAGCTCTTTAACTTTTAGTCACTGATTGTGTTGGCGACTAATTATAAGTAAGGATTATGTTGTCATATATAGTTTTTTCTTTTTTGAGAAAATGTCTGTATTAAATGGAATAATCAGAAATTACAACAGACATGATAGGAGGAGGAATTTCCTCCATCTAAGAAAGTTCATCATTTAGCCTAAGTGCTAATTTAGCCAATTCGTGAGCTGCATCGTTACACTCTCTAGAGACATAGCTAACTGAAACACCCGGAAAAGTAGTCAATAAACTATTAACATCTTTTAGGAAACAATCTAATTCAGATGGATAAAACTGGGCGGTTATGTTAACTGGTCTTACATTATATGGGAAAGGTGACTCCAATTATATATGTAGCATATGATAAAATGTAAATAGTGTCTTAAAGCAATTTAGTTATGTACGACCATATCATGCCAAATCAAAACAGAACAAAAAAATAAAATAAAATAAAAAATAAATATGTTCAGATAATAAGTAATACATTTTATTTATCAGATTAAAAAGTTATATGTTATGAATATGGTTATATATTTACTATATACTTAATTACAGGTTATGTTACGTATTATTACATATTTTATTATGCACTTAATTAATAAAATATTTTTTATAACCATAACCAATTACATAATCTACTTAATTTGTACATGCATTCTCATGATAATCAAGTACAAGCATACATTCGACAATAACTTAGTTAAATTTTGTTAAAGTTACTGTTTACATATGTGAATGTGAGTATCAACTTATCGCTTCATGATCAAGAAATGTAAGAGAGTGCAAGGACATGCATAAATTGTTTCGATAACTAGACTTATAAAACACAATTTTTTTTTTTTGTTTTGTGTTGTGTGCTTAATTAATTTTGTTGTTTATAATTTTATGCCATGCACTATCTAGCTTTTCAGCATAACTACTTAACAATATTTTAATTTGGGTTATTCTCTTTATCAATATTCATATGTCCTTAACCTTTTGGTGGCATGAGTGAATTAACACCATTAATTAGAAATCAAACAATAGTAAACAATGTGTCAATAGATTCTCCTCCGCTTCTATCTTTGTAATAATTATTCAAGTTGTTCCTTAGTTAATAAGCAGGGCTTGATTTTTTAAAGTTTAATTTACTCATTCGTTTTTATCCAAGTTTATCTGTAGTCTAACATAGATATATAGGGATGTTCATGGTTTGATTTTATCGGTTTAATGATAATATCAGAAACCAAACCAAAATATCAGTTTATTTCGGTTTAATTTCATTAATTTCAAACTTTAAGATAAAACTGAAACCAAATTATATCCAATGGTTTAGTTTGGTTGGTTTGTTTTATTGGTTTACATTCTGTTTGAACATTTCAAAATAAATTAATCCCACAAAAATTAAAATAAAATACTTGGTTGTAAAATTGTTACAACCGACCAAATATATTTAAACTCATTTCAAAGTAAAATATAACACAAAAAGAGAGTTAAGTTATATATAAAAAAAAAAAAAAAAAACATAAACCTAGACACCTACTAAATTTGTGTAGTGAAGTGTACAATAATTTTTATGGATACCGATAAAAAATATATAGATATATCACTTCTTTGATTATACGAATATATGTAAATATATACATAAAATTATATTTTAAAAGAGTATCATGGTTTGGTTTGGTTCTAATGATTTGATATGTTGAAACCACAAACCAAACCAGACTAATGATTTTGAAAAGTCTAAAACCAAAACCAAACCAAACAAAAATGAAACCAAACGAAACCTAGTTTCATCGGTTTAATTGGATATGTAAATATATAATACAAAAATATACATACACATAAATATAAGTCTGTGTATATATATATGGGCACCAATTTAGTAAGTATATTTTTTTTTTACCTATACATAGGTATCATTTTGACTAATTAAAATTTATCATACACATTTTTTTATAGTAAAAAGTAAGAGAGAGAAACAACATTAATTATACACGTCTTTTTATGCACATCATTATAGTTATTGTATCACGACCCGAACCCGAGCCAGTGGCAGAAAGGAAATTTCTCAAGTAGAAATTCAAAAGTTATTTTTGAAAATTTATAAAAATAATTTTAAAAGTAAAATTCTCACAGATTTGTGAACACCATTAGACGTAAATTGTTAATGAAACTTATTTAAACAAACCAAGTATCATCATCAGTAGTCTCACAATTCAGCACACTAATTATACAGACCGAGTCTGTGATATAGGCCCTTAAGTATGTATTACAAGTCAAGACATATAACATAGTTTACATAGTTACCAATTTCCAATAAGGTAACTAGCCTCTGACTACTCTGCTCTCGAGCTTCCAAAGTCACACCGAGCACTACCTGAGAAGGGAAAAATGAGGGGTAAGTATTCACATACTCAGTAGGAATTCAATTGCCTTTTAGATGGATGCGATTTCTCAAACCTGCATGGTTAGTACCTTTAAATCCATTTATAAATCAAGTTTATAAATCATTGGTATTCAAAATATTCACATATTTAAAACCAAATCCAAAACCATATCATTGTATATATCATACATCAATAAGTAAATAAGTGAGCTCTCATTCTCCTATCACGGTCCTGTAATACCCCTATAACAGAGGTATCCAGCATCCTGATACTACCCATAGGCATATCAGATAAAAATCTATGCAAGAGCCCAGGTCTCTCATCTAGCATTGCAACAACTCGCCAATGATCTAAAAATACTACAATGCTATAATGGAACTCAAGTGTATGATCCTATGGTATGTACAACATGTAACAGTTCACCTCAACTATGCACCCATACTTTAAAAATTCAACTTAGCATTATTCTATGATTTACTGTACATGGACAGCACACTGCTGTTTTATTCCATAATCACAATGTAAAAATAGGTGTAATAAACCACATAATCTAATTCCAGTATAACCCAACAGTTTACAGTAATTAATTAAACTATTATAAAATCATAATTTTTCATAAATAAATTTTAATGTAATTAAATCCAAATTAGATATAAAAATAAGGTAATTGAACCCTTACCTCGATATGGAGTAATACCAGGCAAAAGACGCTCGAAGAATCCCCCGTTGATCCCTCAGGTATTCAAACGGCAATTTCTGGTTCACGGTAAGTCCATTTGAAAAATTAACTTTTCCATCGGAGCTTCAAATGTAGAAACAGAGGTCACCACTAAATTTAGAACACCCAAAAATACTATGTTAGATATATATACCCTATCAAAAATGGGTCCCAGTGCGAGACTGATCCGTGGCATGTAAAATGGTGCAATTTTGAGCCACGAAATTCTAATTTTCGTTCTACAATGAAACATAGTGGTATTTTATATCAAAATATATGTCTCAACCTCACTGAGTCCAAATTTGAAGTCAGAACTCAGTTTCGAGGTCCTGAGCATTAGTTATGCTAAAAAATCCGAGAATTACAATAATACCACTTCTGTAAATATTTTAAAAAATGTCCTCTTTTCTAACTACTATTTATCTCACTTTCGGTTACCGTTTTTACTTTTACTAATCGTAATTATTCATGATTTTTAACCCTCTTTCACCTCGTAAATTTATCTCGGGTAAATAATTACCTAACCAAAAATTTACGAAAATATCACTTTTTACAAAGTTGGAAAAAAGGTAAAAGTAGTAAAAATCTTACTGGAGATTAATTTGATTGAGCAACCACTTGGAGGTAGTCGGTGGCGGTGAGACAAACTCCTATATACTGGCAGTGACCAAAACGGAAGTCAGATGCTAGAAATTTCGCCGGAAAACCGTGTTTCTGGCGTGATCTTGTTAGGGAATATCCTCCATAATAAACATATGATAATGTAAGCGATAAAATAAATTTAAGAAATAATGCCAAAATAAAATAAACGCAGGATACAAAATTATCATAGTTCACCAGATTTGGCTACGTGCACGGGGTTGCTGCAAATCTTCACTATTGGGAGAAAAAAGAATCTTTACAAGTGTTTACACTTAACACTCTCAACTCACACCCAAGACCCCGAATACACCCAAGAAAAAAATTGTACTTTTCTCTAACTCTTAAGGGTAAACTCACTCTAATTTTTACTTTCACAATACTTTGTGTTTCTCACACTCTAAGATAAGCACTGAAGAATAGGTCCCCATTTATAGCTGATGCTCATTCGTTATTTGCCAAACTTTACCATATATATCATACAGGTAATACACGGTTTACTCCACGGCTGATACACGTTTTTGTCATATATAATTTTAAGTGATTTTGCACACGGTTTACATATAAATATACGGTGCATTAATTACACCAATAGTCGTGTCCTCTAATTATGCTAAAGCTGTGTTCACTAACTCATGTATATATATGGCCTTTATTCAAGCATTAAATGCTTGGTCAAAAAAGAAAGTCTTCACACGTCAACAATCACTAACCATTTAATTTGGTCTATAACAGTTTCGAGGAATCCCCATCGAAGATTGGTTTTCCCATTAGTATATTGGGATTCTCATTTGGAACCCCCATCTTGAGTCAATTAAACAATCCTATGTTAGTCTGAATCTTTCAAAAGTCTAAATATATTAAAAAAAAAATCTAAATTGAAGTTAAATTGATTGAAAACTCCAATTTTAGCAATCTATTGGAATTATAATTGAGATTGAGTGCCCTACATCGACCTCGCCCCGATTATATACAAGTTAATTTCTATTTTTTCATATAATAATAATTCAATTGGAGTTTTTTTTTTTTTTTTAAAAAAAAGAAAACTTTATAATATATAGTCATCTACTAATATTGAGTTTTAAATATTTGGTATTGTATTATATTTTTGGATGAATGATATGTTATATGATTCTTGCTATTAAGTACTTATATTTGACAATTCTAACATGTATATATACATGTGTACGATTGCATCTTCTAACCTTAACAAAGGCTGTCCATATGTCCTTTGTTTATCTAGGAGTGCTTTTTCATTTGAGGTGACTTTAGTTTTTCTAATGAGTAAAGATTAGGACAATACAAATTTGCACCAAAAACTTATATTAAGGGGCATCTATTTCAACTATTATCTTATCTTAAAGTGGAGTCACATCATTTAAAGTTTAGTGGTTGAAATGAATGTCACATCATGTTGAGATTTTAGTGTAAATCTTTGTTGTCGCTAGCATTACATGATCTGAATAATGCTAGAGACACACAAAATTCATATATATTGACATGACATGTATTATAATCATCCATGTTTTTTAAAAGTTTGGTAGACATCTCTTTGTATTTTTTAGTAATTATGATAAATTGGAACTTTGAGTTTGAAAATAAAATGAAATTAATGAAATTATATATAAAGGGTATATATAATGGGTGATGTTTTAATGGAGATTTTTATTTTTACTCTATGGATGGGTACTCTAATTTGGGTCATTGGATTTTAATCTAATAGCTAAAATAATATTAGTAGATTTACTAAATAAATTATTATAATATATATATAAATATAGAAAGTTTATTTTTTTTTATTAAAAAGATGGGTAACGTGATGAGTTGGCCAATTTTTTTTATTTTCTTTTTTTTTTATAAGAAAATGAAACTAGTGAAAAATACTTATAATTCTAAATCACTCTCAACTATCTTATTCATTGGAAAAAAACACAACAAAAGATGTACAAATCTTAAGCTGTTTCACACATAATTTTTTTTTTAAACAAATTTTCTTTCAATATAGTTGCTTTATTCATTTTTTTTTAATTTAAGAAAATAACTTTTTCATAATATGAAAATTATACTACTTTGGATTTTACCTGTCGTACAGTAAAAAAGAAATTTTATGAAATATTGAAGATACAATAGTGCATATAGTTTTAAATCAAAGATAATTAAAAAATTAAAACTTTAAATTAAATTTTCAAAAAAGAAATAAATAAGAAAGAATTAGAAATTAATATATTGAATGAGATGACTTGTTATTGTAGGTTTATTTCTAAATTAGTCAAATTTACCCATCCATGGAGTAAAAATAAAAATATCCATTGAAAACTCACCCAAAATATCCCAATAAGTATGATTGTACACTTTTGAACTAAAAAGTTACAAATCCCATTGAAAAAATGTAAGAGATATGTACCTTTCATGCATTTGAAAGTTGAACCAAATAAATACTCAAGAAGAGAATTAATGTATTCACATTGCAAATGAGTAAGGATTAATAATTTAAGGGGCTGTTTAGTGGTGGGAATGGGTATTTCAATACATCCCCATGTTGGTATCATTTTAATACCCAGTAAAGTAATTACCTCAGGAATCAAATCCTCTTAAGTGAGGGTCATTTTAAAATTTTCAAAACATGTGAATTCTAAATAACCCTCCATCTAAAATTCACTCTAAAAAATGAAACCAAAAAAAAAAAATACGACATCCCAAGAATTATAGCAAATTATTTTATTTTATGCTAACAAATTTTATTATTTTATAAGTAATTTAATTTTATAATTGTTTTTTAATTTTAATTTAAGCACATTCTCATGCGCAATTAAACACAGTTATCTAACATCCCAGGAATCATAGACAAGATTACTGTGTGCAACCAAACACATTTATTCTGGATACCAGATAATCATATCATCATCTTTAGCATTCCCATTAATCTAAAAACTGGGATTACCTTATACTAAACGGCCCTTAAAAGGCATGTCATATCCACTCTGACACCATGAACTAAAACAAAAAATTAATTATTAATAGTTGTATTAGTTCAATTGAAAAAGAAAATTATAGTTGTGAAAAATATGAATAATATACTATTTTGGGATTTCTATTTTTTTCCTGTAGCTAAAATTATTCTAAAATCAATTACCCAATTCATTTCTTTTTACCCAATAAATAGTTAAAAATAGTTCTTGTTGAGAAACCCAATCACGTTCGGGTGCTTATCTATCTTGACAATTTTATTTGAATTGCCAATTTTCCTAACAATTAACGGTTAATTATATTGTAGATATCTAAAATATTTCAAAAAACTTGTTTCGGTCTCTAAAGTCGAAAAATAAAGAATAATGACGTTAAACTTGATTATGAAAGAAAAGTTCAAAATTTATTAGGGACCAACACTAAAATTAAGTATTATATGAAATTACTTAGGTGCATTTATACTAAACAAAAACTCACTGACGAAGTATATATCTAGGCTTTTCAAAAAAAAAAAAAGCATCAGTGTACATATCCAAAAGAATAAAAGAGAATAGTTGGAAAAGTTTACTCTAGAAACCAACGGAATAATTAATCTAATAATAAAAAAAAATTACATTTTCCTCAAGGCGATAAAATACAATGAAGATATAATGACGATAACAATTGATCACATGTAAATTTGCGGTTGATTTCACATTTTATTAATATGTAGTGTTAAGTATTATAGAATTCGTACAAATATATAGATATTTGCTCTTTATATAATATGGGACGTATTCTTTTCCAACAAGATTCTAGTATATTTTCGGTTCTTCCAATATAGACATATAGTTTTGTTGTTTTTCAGTCTTTAAAGTGTAATCAACAATGTTAAAACTGAGTCTTCTAGATATATTATGTAATAATTTTGTGTGGCTATACGTTGAAAATCCTGAAAAACAATAAATTTGGATATACATTCGATAGTCATTGCTGTGGTTACAAATTTTACTTTTGGTCCAGAGCCTTACTCTTTTTAGGGAAAAATAAATGGATAAGTTTTATTTTAATCATATATTAAAATAACCCAAAAAGCTGAGTGGTAGAAACTATATATATATGTATTACAAATAAAATCAAGCCATCGCACTTAAAAGGTCTACTAATGCCCTCATGATAATAAATGTTATCAAAACTAGCTCTAAAACTAACTTTCGTTATCATATTGCATATCTATAATTATTTAAATACCACTTTTCCTAATAAACTCCAAAACACCTTGTACTTCGCTACCTATAGTATCCTACCAACACCGACTATGTTTGCGTGTTAGCCAGAGATCCTTTTTTTTTTTTTTTTCCTTTTGTACTTGACCTTAGACGAAAATTTTTACCAGGTCAAGTTTTGGGAGAGTCGGGAATAAATTCAAAATTCAAAAATTTTCATTAAATGAGAGATCTAGTTTTATAAATAATTTATACTTTCTTTATTTGATAATTTGTATTAAGGAGGCTCAAATTTGATAATGCTACAAACATACAATATTCTTTATAGAAATATATAGTAAAAATAAAGGGTGAACTGGAAAAAAAAAAAAACACATTAAAGTTTGAGTGTTTTGTAATTTAAACATTGAAGTTTGGACTCTGCAAAATAATATTCTGAGATTAAGAATTTTTGAAAATCAATACTATGGACTGACATTTTAACCAATTTTAGTAACAAAAAAACAATAATATCCTATATTAAAACTAGATTAGTCATTATTATTCTCATTAATTTTGATCATATTATTGTCTTTTACCAGTTAATGTTATTCAAAAAATCAACTTAATGTACTAATTTTCAGAAATTCGTAATCTCAGAGTATTATTTTATAAAGTCTAATTTTCAAGATTTAAATTACAGAATATCCAAATCTCATGATATTTTTTGGCAATTCACCCTAAAAATGAAATATCACCTACTCATCGCCTAATTAATGCCTATAAGCATTAAACGATTATGCTATTATGCTTGCTATACAAAATGCGATAGGATCTGATAATAGTGAAACGGTAAAAGTTAAGTATCACTTTGTGTCGAATTCAAGAACATGACATGAAATCCCACCAGTATTAAAGGCTGGTGTTATATTGGATAAGAAAGGAATATAAACACCCACCAATAAAATAAGGTAATAATTAAATAATAGAATAAATAAACCTATAAGAAAATCAGCTATATATATATGTGCTGTTGTACAGGTAGATCTGATGCATATAATTTAGAAGGAAAAACATAACAAAAAGAACTTTCAATTACTGAAGAGACGCTGTTATTTTTAATTTACCCCTTGAAAAACTCAAATAGACTAAATATGGTAAACCTAACACATTTTTAATCAGCTTGCACAAATTCTATAACCAAAAGTTTGGCTTGAGTAGTTCCACGTCATCAATTATATATTAGACAATTTAGCAAACATACAGCTTAATATTCTTCATTGTAAAATTAATGGAGATCATAAGGTCATTTACTCAGAACATCTGGCTCTCGAGTTTGTCAAATTAAAATGCATATGTTCATGATCTCAAAAGTGAGTCTATAATTGCTGAAGACAGGGTTATATGATAAAGCTGTCCGAAGGTACGAACTCTTTTGTCATTTAATTCTCCTTTTCATACATGTGATATAGTGTCTTTTTCTATTAAAAGTTTTAGACCAAGAAAGTGATGACCAAAATATAATTACTTTGCAGAGTTGGATTGTTTCTATTTTGTGATAATCATATATTTGATCAACTGTTAAAGACAGTAATATACCTAGCTAGTAAGATCAGATTGTCTAACTCATTAATTCATATTTCACTATGTACATGCATCACAAAACCATATATGATTACTATCAAGTGAGAAATTGTAAATTAGTTCTCCGGTCTAAGCATTTACTTCAGTGGTATACGTATAACAAAATTAGAGAAATGAAGAGAAAATTTTCGAAAGGGAAGCTTGATATACTTTACGCTTTTTTTTTTTTTTTTCTAAATGGCAGTTTATCTTTGAATTTTATGAAAATAATATCAATTTTGTCAGACTAAAGCTTAAACTTATATAGAACCAAAGCATAACTACAGTACTGAATGTAGACGCTTTCTCTTAAAACCTGCTAGCTTGTAAATAGTACAGCTAGATTGGTTTTGTTTTTTTCGTTTAATTTTAAGTGTTTAATTTAATGTATTAGAGCTCATTGTTTATGAGTACCCCGGGACGCGTTTTAATTTGATTTAAACTAGTTTTTTTCTTGCAGTACGTAACGTTAGAGACTAATTATCCATGCACTAACTGACGTTAACATTTTCGACGGGACCACAGAACTCAGTTCTATTTGAAATAACCTGGTTTGCATTTCACAAAACATCATGTGATTAACAAAATTGTAGGATTGATTGGATTTCGTATGCAATCTTAGAAGTAAACTTGTATATATTTATATTACTGTTGTTATATATATATATATTAACAACGTAGGTTGTTTAGTTTTATTTTCTTTAAACGAGTATTAGGTTTGAGCTATCCTAACTTGTTATTTATGTATGGAATTAATCATAGATACATAAATATCCCAATGTCAAAGTTCAAATTAGATATTTTGGCAAACGATTAATACAGGTTTTTGTCCACTAATTAGCTTGCGGCGACTAGCATTATTCCTTTGTTTTAATTGACTAACAACTAGTTTAATCAACTAAGAGAAGTAGATTAGATATATTATAAGGAAAGATGCTCACAATATGCCCACATTACCACATAAACTAATAAAAGAAATATACATCAAGTAACTAAACTATATTTTGCAGCCAAAAAGGAAAAAAAAAAAAAAAAAAGAGTAAAAGTTAAATATATACAATAGAAAGCTGATGAAAGAGTCAAGCAAGGTAAGCCAAAAGAAGGACAAAACACAGTACAGTGGCCTCGTGAAGTGGCGCATCGGAGCCTCCAATGGCCAAGAAACCCAAAACATGGGGCGCTGTACATGTTTCTGTGCACCAAATCTAGAGAGAGAGAGAGAGAGAGAGAGAGGGCCAAGAGGGAAGTAACCAGAATTGGAAAGGGGTCACTAAATGCTCAACTGGGGGCGGCTAATTGGGAGAGTGAGAGGGCTTAGAGAGTCACATATATATGTTGGCCCTTTGGTGAAGCCTGGAGTCACCTTGGTTTCTGTTAGTTGATCTCTTATTTTTTTCTCTCCCCATTCCGACTAATAGGACAAAATGATTGTCAAATATGATGAATTAGGTCCATAGGTTGAGGGGAAGTGGGGGCCAATTTCAAGCACTTTTCTTCTTTTTTTTTATCAATTTTTTCTTTTCTTTTGTGGTTAAAAATTTCAATACGATATATGTATTACAGGCAGACAAATCTAGTCTTCACAACTTGTGATGTGACGGTAATGAAAATAAAATTTTTAAAAAAATGTCATACAGTTGGAATTTAAAATGCGGAAGAAAAGAAAAAGAGAGAAAATAAGAATGGAACTGGCTACAGGCATTTTAAAGTTTTAAGCACCTTAAAATATTTTAAAGTGTTATAGACACATGAAAGTATAGGCACCGCATAAAATGTCATTATTATACTTAAAAAATAGAATGACACTTCATGTAAAACTCAGTATAAAGTCTCAGTTTATTAATTCTATCTTCTAATAAAAAACTCATATTTTTGTGGTGCTTAGTACCTTAAAGTGCCGCATGGCATTACTCAAAATGTTATGATCAGGATGTGTTTTGTAACGTGCCATAAAATGTGACTTTTAATTTTTAGGGAGTTTTATAAAATGGAATGACACATCATCGAGTGGGGTGATCTAGTGGTAAAGACTAATAATCGTGTCAGAAATTCTAACCTCAACCCGACCTGTTTATAAACAGGTTGACCCAACAGAATTCATGTAACATGTTTATTCAAATGGGTCATATTCGGGTCAAGTCAACTCGACAAGACTCGTTAATTCGTTTAATTTAAATTAACTCAAATATACTTTTTTAACATATTTAAGATAAATTCATACATATTTTATGACCTTAAGATACTAATATTTACTAAAAATAAATTGAAACCACTTAAAATCTTAATATATGTGCATAATAAAGTCTTGAAAATATACTAATATTTTTAAATAGGTATTACATGGGTCATAAACGGGTTGACTCGAAATTGATCTATTTAATAAACGGGTCATTGCGGGTCACTTTTAGGTTAGTGGGTCAGCCCAAACCGGCTCATTTAATAAATGGGTTCGTGAGTTTAATTTAATTTTGACCCGAACCTGTTTAATGCAAATCAGACCCACTAATTCTGTACAAATTTCGAATCGTGTTGTCGTATCGTGTCACCAGCCTTCCTATAGTCCTGTATTCAATGGAGAGTGTTATTATCCAAGATAAATTCTTATTAGCAGAGTTGAAAATCCTATGCAATGCCTAGAAAAAAATATTTTGGTCGTCCTTTTCGCCCTTTTGATTCAAGATAAATAAATAAATAAATTGGAATGGCACACGCCACACGGAGGCCACACTTTCGGCCTTGTGGCATGAGATTTTTTGGTCTGTAAGGAATGCGGAATGCCTACTTGTTCACCAGCTCTGCCCACGTGGAGGGTTGTGTTTCTTTTCTTCTAGAAATACATTAGTGGTGACATATTTGGGAAAAAAAAAAATAGAAAAAAATTGGAGCTAGCTCCTTAATTTTGGCAGTATATGGGATCTTGTAGTAGAGCCCATTGGTTTGCATAATGGAAAGTTCGTATCTAAGGACATAAGTATCTGATTTCAAAAGCCCAATCTGTTTTTACAACACCAAAAAAATCTTACCCAAAAAGAAAAAAGAAAAGAGGAAAAAAAAATCTCTTTTATGTGTTTCATTATTTCTCTTTCTTGGGTAAGCTTTACTTTTTAAAAGGTTGCTTTTAAGCCATAGGTGTGGTACGAGGAGTTTCAGTCCTTATTTAGATTCCTAAAAAACCAATGAACCTGGAAACCTAATATGCAAAGCATGAAATACCAATGAACTTGGAATCCTAGTATGCAAAACATTGAACACCAATAATGAACTTGGAATTATATCATAAACAACGATTCACTATAACAAAAATTCTCATATGTGACATTTAAAAATGTCACTGTTACTTATTTTTAGTGGCATTTATGAAGTTAGTGACATTTATAAAAAATGTGAAAAATGCATGTGTGACTAAAAGTCTAGTGACATTTGAAATGTCACTATATCTACCCTTTTAATGGCATTTTTAAATTGTTAGTGGCATTTTTAAATTGCTACTATATGGTATTAGTGACATTTTTTAGTGTCACTGAATTATTTAACTTAATAAATAAAAGATACTTTAAAAGTATAAAAAAAATGTTTTAGTAACATTTTAAAAATTTTATTATACTACATTAATGACATTTGAAAAAATGTCACTAATCCATATCGTACCAAGAAATTGTTAGCTGTAAAAATTTTGGTTGCTATTTTTTTTTAGAAAAAATTATATAATATGGATTTACTTTTTATTTTCTTTAATAATCAATAAAAAAATATTACCAACGATATTTGAATGCTAGCAAATTATTATATAGAACTGTGTTTATTATGTAAACTATTCGACGTAATTTTTATTAGTTTCTTTTTACTTTTTACTATTATATAATCGAAGTAATAATTCCAATATATTATTTACCACAATGAAAACTATAAAAAAAGAACTGAAAATTCAATAATAAATAGATTATTGACTGATAAAAGTAATTAATGTTACAAGAATTCAAAATTTACACAAAAATATATAGAATTAAAAGCTATGAATTGAGTTCTTCACTTTGCGTAGGTAGTCTTTTTATTATTCTCATCGGTATGTCGCTCATCGGATTCTTGAAAAATAAATAAAAGAAAAATATCGACTTTGCTTAGTTATGCACCCATCTCTCATCAGCATGTCTCTCATCGGATTCCTAGAAAACAAATAAATAAAAAACAAATAAATATAATTCTGTTATGGAAAATAATATAGAAGTTTCCTACAGAAGTAAAAACAAAGAAGATCGAAGATTTGCTTTCATTTTCCTCTTGATTTTACCCAAATCACTTTCTTTTTCTCTATAAATAAGTTGTATCAGATGAATCCTTCAATTAAATAAGTAAACCTAACAAATAATTCAAAGAAAACGTTAAAAAAATTGATAAATTCAAAATAAAATGAAACAAAACTAGCTTGCAAAAAGAAATATGAAATAAAAACTCAGAGATGACTTAGATGATCATATTGATGCTAGAAAATAAAGAAGATGAAGGTTAAAGAAAAATAAGAAGAAGAAATTGTAAGAGTTAAACTTAATCCGAGAGAAACATTAGTTAGTGGAGTGCATGAATACATACAGCTAGATAGATGAGAAAATATATGATTTAGTGGTAGATAAGTTAAGTTTTATTTTAAGTTAGTTTCTATTTAGTGGTATACTAAATTTTAGGAATTCTAAAAGAAATTAAATTTAGATTTACTTGAAAATAGGAATCTACAAAGATTTTTTTTTTTTTTTTTTTTTTTAAAGTGGGGCTTAACTAATGACCACCACTTACTACAAATTAAAGGAAAATGACACACACACACACTGCCAAGGTTTGAACTCCTGACCCCCCCAAACACACACACACACACAACCCTCAAACCTTGGAAATCTACAAAGATTTTAAATTTAAATTCTTTTGTCTTGAAGTAATCTTGAATTTAAATTACCAATCCTCCGCCGTATATTATATACACATCTTTAGTTTAATATTTTAGCAGATATTTTATTTTTGTAATTAATTAAGTTAATAATTTGTTATATAGTGATTTCGTTAATATTTGTACGTCAACGTAAAGCTGATTTTACGTTTTTTTCTTTCATTTTTTTATGGTTTTTTAGAGGATTTTATTCTTGAGAAAGTTTATTAGAGGAGATCACTTCTACTTATAAAGCTTATTTATAATTAGTATAGATGTAATTTTCCTAAAATGATTTCTTTATTTTTTACGTGAATTCTTTTATAATTTAACTTCTTTGGAAAAAAAGAATTTCTTTTTACTTAAATTGAACATGATGGTACAAACTTTTTTTTATGGCGGCACAATTTGTAGTTTAATTAACCTAACTAATAAATTAATTAATTAATAAAAAAGAGAGAAACATATATATTTTTTCCTTAAAAAGAAAAGAAAAGAGAGTATTTTTATGTTTGAACTTATACTTTCATTTTAATATACTTTTTAAAATTAACAATAACTTAGTGATAAATAAATGGCATTCTTAAAATTTCAGTAAATCTAAAATTCAATTACATTTTCCAAATTCTACTAAATCCAATTTTGATTGCATTTTTAAAATGCTACAAGATTAAAATATTAATGACCTTTGAAACATGCCATTAAAAACAAATTTTAGGGACATTTTAAAGCTGTTATTAAATCTAATTTTTAAAATATATTTTTCAAAGATCATAATATCCTTGTAAATTAATGACATTTTTCAGCAAATGTTACTAAATATTGTTATTGTGTCATTTTTAGGGTAAGTGCCACTAAATGAAATGTTACTGATTCGCATTTTTGTTGTAGTGATTGCATATTATAATCCAGCATAATCTTTCTTACTTAAAAATTCATATGGCCGATTGAAAAAAAAAAAAAAAAAAAAACTTATAGATCGTCTCTATAGACTCGATCAAGGAACTATGCAACATTTAAAAGCAGCCCTATTCAAAGCTAAGCCTCTTAAAAGGAATCTTATGAGCAGAAACTAGGATGCTTCTTTCAACTAATTAAAATGCATGTACTTCTTTATATATATATATTTTGTATATGTGTAATGTAGATAAAGTTATATATAAATGTAGGTGTCATGTACACACATGATAGCACTTTTTTGACCAAAAGTAGAGGAAGGTAGCGTTAGTGCTGTCGAGGGAGAGGGAGGACTTTTGATTGGATTCTGCTCATGATATGTTTGATTCAACATAATCTAGTACTTCAGAGGTTGATGAATACAGGGTGAGAATACAAAGAAAAGTTGTGACAATTTTTGGCTTTGCATTCACTTATTCCAAATGAATAATCATATTCCAATTTTTCCTATTGGGCCAAATAGGTAATCATTTCACAAATTGAATAGCCTGGAAAGGTGCAGATATTATTAAGGATCGGATATAATATCTGTGTGACACTATATGTTGCCAACAACAACCCCAAAAAAAAAAAAAAAAAAAAAAAAAAAAAAAAAAAAAAAAAAAAAAAAAAAAAAAAAAAAAAAAAAAAAAAAAAAAAAAAAGAAGAAGAAGAAGAAGAAGAAGTATACTAGTTGCTTTAAAAACATTAATGTTAACTTTGAAAATAAAATATAAAATTACTATCCTCATGGTGGTGCGGCTCTCCAATTGTCCGCATGTTCTCGCTGCTTCGAGGTACTCTTCACCTTAGCTCAGAATCGCACGGTGGTAGTTATCATATGCAAGGCACATTAATGTTAAAGTAAGTGAATAACTCTAGGCAAAGAATACAAAAGAGACGATAGCCCAAACGACCATCAAAATATTTTATTTATGCTCGGAACGATATAGGGTAAATTAGTCCTCGGATCTCCCATGTGTCGTCTCCCCGATGGATGCCCTTGTAAACAAACTGGATACAACTTTTAAGTACTAACTCGATTTAGTACGACATGATTGCAGCTTTTTGGCCCAGTCACCACTTCTTTTGGGATCACTAACACTCGGTATCGCTTTACGAAACCATTCTTAGGATCCTTAGGACACGTCTTCCTTATAGACTTTCTTGGAGATCAAACCTTACACCACCAGCCAGACCTTCGTGCACGTAGGGTCTAGAGTTGTGTGTTGTCTAAAGGAATACCAGTCTTGGACCTCCTCTCGTGCAATCTAGAGAGCTTAAGTTATGGATATTCCTCTCGGTCTAAAACAACCCATTCATTTGACACATGTTCGGCACATAGTGAGTTTTTAACTATTTCAATCCCAACACACTGTTTCATTATAAGAATCATTATATATTTGTATTATGTTGTTTACCTAAAACTAATAGGAAAGAGAATCATATTCATTAGACTATTATTCACTGTTTACTTAACCCATGAAAAGTAATGGGAATGTGTTGTATTTTCTAAACTGTTCTTTCAAATGTATGTATGTTTTAAAGTAGATAAATTTTTTGGAGTAAAATTATATTTTATATTTTTAATAATTAAAAAATGATAAATGAGTGTTTACGGGTAATTATATTCCTTAAAGTGTTGGTGGGAGAAGCATTCACATTCTTTTCCCACAAATTTGTATGGGTCCCACACATTTCCCCTTTTCCCATATTTTAATAAACATTTGAATAAGAATCCTTACCCATATATCATTTCCATTACTCTTTAGTAAATATGCCATAAACATCTAATTAAGTGTGCCAATAAGGTTTAGTAACTAATCAATTAAGCAATTAAACTATAAATAATATTTATCCTTTCTCCTTGAATATTCAAATAAACCATGTGGCACCCATGCATTGGAGCGTTAGTAATGGGTTCCACACCTAGTATTTTTTATCTCTACCACCTATTTTCCCTTTGGATCCTAAAATGCATTGGTAATTTGAATAAGTGATATTAATCGTGTTGTGCTTAGTTGTAAAGTCCTCGTGCCTGTTATTGTACTTGCATATTTTTGTGAGGAAATTTGATTTTTTATGGTAATTTTTCAAAAAAATTGAAAAATCTCGAAATTTAAAATTGTTTTGAAAAATCTCGGATTCAATTATAAAAATATCATTTTTAAAAATATTTAGAAAAATACAATTTTTTATTAATTGATGAGATACTTAAGGTAGCTAGTCGAGTTACCTGAGGTAACTTGAATAGTTACTTCAAGTAACTGAATTGGTTACTCTAAGTAACCTAACTGGTTACCTCGAATACCATTGGAAAATACCAATTTTAAAAAAAAATGATATTTTTCCAAATATTTTTTAAAAGTGTTATTTTTTCTAATAATACTTTTAAAAAGTGATTTTTTCTAAATCAAACTGGGATTTTTCAAAAAAAAAATTAGCCCATCCGGGATTTTCAAATTTTGGTATTTTGGACCTGGATTTTTGTAATAAGCCCCATTTTTGTGGCTAATCGTGTTTGTTTTGAATATTATACGGTTTTCAAGTCAAATCATTTATGTTTCCAATATTGTATTATTTTTTTACCTAATAGTACTCCTTTTTCAATTATATGATTTTTGTGCTTAATTGTGCTTTTTTTAAGCTGATCCCATTCTTGTGCAATAATTGTACTTTCAAATTGTTTATTTCAGATTTAAGTTCTTGATACTATTATCTCTCTACTCATTTTTTCGGTTTCCTCACACTTAATTCCTCTGTGGTTACCGTCCTTCCCGCCGGTTACTTCCTCCGTAGGGTATCGTCTAACCGTCGGAAACTCATTTCTTCGTACCCTAAACCTTTTATTGCCATTTCGGGACAACGACAAAGGAAAGCACATTTTAACCTTTTTATTTTTGTTTTTTTATTATATGATCTTATAGTGTTGAAAAACTGTCCTTATAATAATCAAAATTTTCCTATGATGTGTCCCTTTCTCCGTTCATATTGGAGAGAATCGAACACTTCCCGTCGTAAGTCTAAGTCGTTACTTTTATTTTATTTTTAATTATTTTGTTAGTCCTTTTGTTTAGGATTGAGAATACAGGAGAGAACCAAACTTTTTTGGAGTGCTTTGTCTTGTCGTACATGGGAATCAAAACAGAGGAATGAGAAGAAGATTTGCTTCGAACATTTCTTTCGTTCTCTGAGGACCAAAGCCAGAACCAAGATGGGCTTCTCCGGTTTTAAAAAGGTACGCTTATGTTAGTTATTTCTTTTCATCAACTTACGATGAATAATCCTACAATAAATTTATAAAAAAAGGAAAAATAAATCCCGTCATTATCGTCGTTATTGAATTTAAATATTTAATAAACTTGTATCATCAATCATCTCCCTCTCTTACATCCCTTATTATCTTCGTCTATTTCCTCCCTCCTTGATTTAAAACCCGAAATATCCTTCTCTCTCCGAGGCATCAATGAAGAATGGACTTTGCTTGGAAAGTAAACCTTCACATGCATCAAATAATTTTTGCCTTTTTGGAAGTTTCAACAATTTTGTTCCAATTCTTGCATGTTTTTCTTAGAATTTTGGTGGCGGAGCGTCCGAGAGAATGCATTTCGTAGATCTAGATCCTATAAGAGAGTGATTTTTGTTTTAGGTTGTTAAAATAGTTTGGGTATAAGAGATTTGAAAATTATAAAATTGTTTGGGTATGAGAGATTTGAAAATTTTAAAAGTTATAGTAAATTGTTACTAGAAATTGAAAGAAGAGAAGATTTTCACACATAACTTTTGAGATAAAATAGAACCATAAATAAAAATTCTCTCATTATTTTCCTTACTTGCGGTTAAAATTGGCACAAGTAGTTTGAACAAAATTTCTTTTATATATATATATATACACATAAATAACGATTACTTTTAAAAAAAGATAAGATCCACCCAAATTCTAAGGAAGTTTCTAGTTTCGACCAACTTTCTGACCAAACTCTTGCGAGATTGCGCTCTCCATTATGGAAGGTGTATCCACAACGTCTTTGATTTTCATTACTCCAAGATTCATCTTTCTCTGCAATACCCACCTATGAAAAAAAGAAAAAAAAAAAAAGAAAAAAGACCAAATCTTGAGAATATCAATATCCAATATCCAAAAAAATTGTTTCCCATCTTCCATTTTCGATTTTCTTGCATACCCAGTTTCTAATTTTTCCCAATATGTTTTCGAGATCATCGTGTTTGGACCAGTTCAATTTGATCTCCATTGATGATTTTTGGGCCATGACTCGGATCCCAAAGGTAATGGGCGTACCATTCCCTGAGTTAGAAATATATTGACAAAGACCATAATTAACTATACTCAAGAAAAACGTAAAGAGGAAGCACCACAATTTTCTCTCCAAAATTTTCTCAATAGATTCTCGGTAACCAAACACCCACCACACAACAAACCAGAAAAACCCTTTTGGTCTCAAAATTTCTTTATTTTCCGTGCAACCAAACAAAACATCAATCCGAATTATAGTTTACGATTTGATTTTTTCTCATTCTCATTTTCTCTGTTTTTCCCCTGAACAATGAAAATATCTGGCTTTCTTATACTAAATTCTTTTTAAGATATTTCGTCATAATTTACAGTTCCACCCTCTTAAAGCATTGGTTCAATTAAAACAACTTGCAAAGCAATTTCTAAT
>JXTC01000301.1:176389-228587 GCA_002914845.1 Trema orientale | reverse complement strand
ACGAAAAAACGACTATATATATTAGAAAGAATATTTTATTGCATTAAAAAAAAAAAACATATAATGTGAGTTATTTACATCGAGCTTACGAGTGTTGCCTTTATTGTATATGGCCTTATGAATCTCAAGCATAAATTACCAAAATGTGCAACTTTATTAAGTAGCGGAGGATCAGATTCAGGAGCATTTGCACATTTATTTGTACATTTTAGTAGTTTGAAATAGAAACACATTTATATTCCACTCAAGATATAAATAAGCATATCACAACTTGAGATTAATATAGACTTGTCTTAAAAAAAAAAAAAAAAAGTTCTTGATACTATTAGTTCATCTTTATTGTGAAGTGATTGTTAAATGTTATTTACTAATGGTTATGTAATAAAAGAAGAAATTATTTGTAAAGTCTGAAACAAACTTATATATATAAAGTCTAATCAAGTATAAATTGAAATATCCTATAAAAAAAGTCTAAATTGAAATATAAGATTAAAATCTAATTAAATATTACAAGTGTAGATGAGAATATTTTAATTATTTTTTAATTTAAATATTAGAAGTGTAGGAGAGAATAGTTTAATTATTTTTTTTCTTAGTTACTCTTGATAATTACGTTCACTCTATCCACTATTCCATTCCCTCCATTATGAATCTCTTATGTCGGGTCCTTGAGTTCGTGGGCCAAATTATTTCGGTAGCGGTGAAGGTTTCCAGCCCAAAGTTTGATTGGTCTTGCGCTTGAGCAAAAAGCCCATCATAAATGAAAATACTTTTTTTCCTTCTTTATTGCCGGTTGCCGTAGCATGCAACGTATTAAGATTATTTTCTTTTTTGGCAAACACATCAAGAAATTTCTTGGCATAACATTTTCCCTTATTTGCATTTTGACTTACTTACTTTCATCTCGAAGAAACCCTTTTGGATTTGATCAAATAGAATAGAGCCTCAGATTGTGGTTGAAATATGGACTCAATTTCAAGAGGAGCATCCTCTTTAGGACATAGCTACTCAATGGGACAGCAAGGGAAGGAGAAAGAGGGAAAGAAGAACAAGATCATCAAGGAAACAACAGAGGTACACAACAAGACAAAGGAAGTCATCATCACCGTCTACGTCGAACAACCATCACCGTCACTGCCGCCGCCACAGCCAATCCATCCTCGTAAAAAAGGTGGTCATATCCCTACTAAGAAGAGCACTAAATCAAAGCCATTTTTCCCTAATAACCAACAAACTACAAAAACACGAGGCTATGATCGCCGGGCTCAGCTACTTGCTTACTCTCAAGAGCTTCGAAAATCCGATCCCAAACAGCCAGAATTGCCCAAAACTAGTTCGAAGCCGAAGCACAAGGTGAGTGCTTTCGTCTTTCTTGTTTTTGTGGTTTCATTGCCATGGATTGCTGTGTAAGAAACGACATAAGTGTCATAAAAAGTAATATGTACGAGTATTATGTATAAAGATGGTATGAATTCTTGGAACTCATGAGATTTTGTGTTAAGCAGATGAGTCACAAGAAGATGACTATTCCGGTGGGATTCCAGAGAATAAGAAGCCGAATGAGATATCAGCGTCTAGTACCAGATGTGGACATATCATGCAGACCAAAATCCGTAACTGGCCGGAAGAAGAATAAGAAGAAGAAAGCCAACAAACACACTGATTCTCGCTTTGTAGTAAAACACTTTGCCTGTTTTATCTTTTCCTTTTTTTTCTTTTTGTCTCTTTTAATACTTCTTTTTCAGCGAAGTGATTTGGGTTAATCATGACAGGGTGTGTTCATTGGTCCCTTTTTGCAGGGAAAATTAAGAGGAATACTGAGAGGGTTCTGCAGAGATTGAGAGAAAATGCTTTTTATAAGGATTTATCGAGTGGTTATTTTGAAGTGCAACAAGGGTGATGAGAATAAGATTGATGGAAATGCCATGTCGTCTTGTAGTTTGTTCAAGTAGCTGGGATTGTACCAGTACTTGTGTAGATTAAGTAGCAAAGTGTGCCGGAACGGGTCTTATGCTTCTGAAACACTTTTTTCTGCGGTTTTTGTTCGAGAGATGAGTTTGAGATCCAATCTTTTCTCCCATATATGTTATGGAATATTTTGTTAGAGTCAAATGTATGCATGCACATATTTCTCATAAGAACTCGGAAGTAAGATCACTGCAAATCAGCCCTGATCGCATAAACGCGCAATGCGCAATACTGTTCTTTGCTAGCAAAACAAGGGATAAAATACTAATAATAGACACTTCTAACATCAAAGTATACAATAAACAAACCAAAGTATGACATATTCTATTGAAAGTATTAAGTAAATATTCAAATCCTACTGTAAAAGTCTCCTCTATTTTCTTTAGAACCATAAAATGGTTTACACGAAAATCGTGACATAAGAATGAACTATCATCTGCGATACTATAAACTACGGAATAGACTTTCTTTCCACATACAAGCAATAGCAATTAAAGAATGGGAGAAGACACAAATAGCTTAAAGATACATATATCATTCTTGGAAAATATTTGTCTTTGTTACTTTTTTATTATTTTATTTTTAGAAGAGAGAAATCCTTCACAAAGATTATAGCTGCCAGCACACCTTATGATCAAAGGATACACGCTTAATCGTTCAAGCAGACTGCAAGAAATCAATGAGGGGTACAAATGAAATTAAAACGAATATACAACTACTAAGCATCTAAATCCATGAATTAGAATACATGTATAAACGCCATAGGTTCCATGAAGAAGCTTCAATGAACAGAGTCCCTAAACATGACTCCTGCTCCTCCAAAAACACTCAAGGCTCATACAAGAATGAAAGAAAGCTGAGTTGAAGGCCATGCAAAAGAGAAATTTTACCCCATCAACCCAGGCAAAAGAGAAATTTTACCCCATCAACCCTATCCAACGCAAATTTAGTTGAATGAATCATCAGTACAATAAAAGGCAACAAATTTTAAAATGGTTTAGAAAAGATTCTTCCTGCTCAGATGACAACTGAGTAGAGTATAACCAAAAGAGAACCAGTCCATACACCTGCTGAGGATATGGCCTGCTGAAATACTTCTTGTTCTCTCCGAAACTAAATGCCTAAATCAAAGGATAACATCCCATCTAAACTGCAATTCCTACAATCTAAAATCAGTTGTCCACCACCAATTGTAGAAGAAGCTGAAGCAGAAATCCCTACGTTCTATTAAAATTGAGTGTCATAAATTCACAAACTAATGATTGTTGTTTCTACCTCTACGTCTCTGGCGTCTCCTTCGAACCAGTATTCTTGTTCTGTGGAAACCACGTCCAGAAGCAGCAGCAGCATAACCAGAGTACGTAGGACGATGTGCCGCAAAATCATCGTCATCTCCAATAGAGCCATAGTCCCTTCCATATCTACCACGTGCGAAAATACCAGCATTCTGCCCTAAATTGAATGATCCCAAATTAAAATCCTCCAAGTAATCATCCAGTTCAGAATCGTAATCACTATAGAAGTTACTCTGGTTTGGCTCTAGCACATAATCACCAAGCACCACTGCCCCTGGTGTTGATGATATGATTGTGCTGATGACATCACTTCGTTCTCTCTCACACTCGAGCCTCTTCCATTTCTCCTCAAGAACAGGATCCACAGCTCGAGGCCGTGCCAAAGGATGATGTGCCTTAACATGCTTTCTGAGCTCTTTATAATTTCCAACAAATGTGCACTTATCTTGCATACAGGTTCTCTTCTTGGCATTAAGATACTTCCGTGCTGGTTCCACAACTGTCCAGCCTTTCACCTGGCCCCGACAAAGTGGGCATAAAAGCTCCGGCACTTCGCTTTTTTCATTGGGCTGCCCTCCTTCTGAACTCGAACCTACATTAATGATTGACCCACCCAGTTGTTCTGAACTTTGAGCAGAAGCTACCTTCGTGTAGGCTTTCTTGTATTGCTCAAGACAGTTCGAATAGCGATTACTAGTGGCACACATGTAAGGGCGGCAGCCCTTGTTATAGGACGAACAAAGGAGAAGGACGGCATTGTGAGGAAACTCCATACAAACTGAACAAGTTGCATCTTCCCAATCTTTCTTCCCTGATGCTTCATGGCATTTCTTCTTTGGATGAACATGTTTGCGAGCTTTCCAAGTACCAGATGCTAATAAGTATCGAGTAGCCCTGGAACATTTGGAGTCAATCCCACGTTGCAACTTATTAGCTTTAGCCATCTACAGGAGAAAGAGAGAAAGAGGAAGACATCAGACCAGTTTCACTTGAAGATGACAGTAAATTATCTCATAACATATTTATCAGGTACACAAAATGAATGTTGTTACTTATGCTTAACATAATTATATGAGTCACAACCCTGACTATATTAGATCAATTCCTTGTTACTTAGGCTTAACACAATTATATGAGTCACAACACCAACTATATTAGATTAATTCCACATAGCACTAAATCTAACTTGAAAATAGTTTAGACAGCATTAAATTAATAATCATTTCTACAAGGGCATCAAAGATAAAATGGTAAACACAGTAACAATGATTTTTTATTTTCTTTGGCTTCCTAAGAATTAATAATAATTTCTACAAGGAAATCAAAGGTAAAATGGCAAACACAGTAACAGTGATATTTTTTTTTGGGGCTTCCTAAGATAGTAACTCAGAAAACCACCATATAATTTCCCAAAGTAGTTGACCACAATTATGTCATATCCTCACAACTTTGCTGAAAAAATAATAATAATCATAACAACACACACAAACACACGAAAACAAACAACTACTAGTAATGCAATTTCAAATTCCCGCCTTTCTAGTTCTTGATATTGGTATGTTAACATACATGATATATACATGATATATTTATGTATAAACACACACAAGAATAAAGGTCTTAAGACGATACATAGCATATGAATCAGTCACACACACACACACACACACACATATATATATATATATATATATATATAGAGAGAGAGAGAGAGAGAGACAGCAATAATAAGTAAAGTTGTATACATAGAAGCCCATGATTTAACTCAATAACAGTGAAACTTCGGGTATGACATGTTCCAATGCTGTTTTCTTTTTCTATCTTAGCCTAAACAACATATGACATATCTCTACCAATGAAATGAATGGCACTCTAGGTCAATAAATATATTTCATATAAATTTGCGCCCATCTCAACAAAATGAGTAGTGTGCTTTTCCAATACTTGGAGGAGAAGAGAGTTTCAGCACCTAAATGAGCTAATTAAACATCTTGGGAGTAATTAAAGCAAATAAGCACAACTCCATAGTAGGGGTGTACATGAGTTCGGTTTGGTTGATTTAGGATTTTTTTGAACCCAACCCATAGGCATCGGTTTGTGAAAATCATAACCCAAAGTAGTTGAAGTCACCCAAGACTGTCATTAGGTTTGGATGGGTGGTCGGGTTGAAAGCTTTTATTTTTTCTTGTTTATTTTAGTTTTCAATTGTCAAAAGAAAAAAAGTAGGCTTTTGAATCCTAGTTATGTCATTAAACGTTTATCAATTTTTGTTTTAGCCAACTTAATCTTAATATGAAAACTTATACTCATATAAATTCTAACTTTATACTAACATAAGCTAACAAGTGAGTTCTTCTATTTTATTCTTTTAATGAGCTAAACATATACACATATTTCTTTTAATATATAGGTAGTTCGGGTGAGTGTTGGGTTGACGAAGCCTCGGTTTGATATAATTATAACCCATACAACAAATATTTTCTGATCAGGTTGTCACTTTTGGTTTGTGTTTGGGTTCTCAGGTTGGGCGGGTTGATCTGCACCCCTACTCCATAGCACTAATATAAGCAATGATACAGGTTTTGCAATCTGCAGTAGACCACTTCCAAAAAAATAAATAAATAAATAAATAATAAAGTGAAACCAAGTGAGAACCAAAGACGATGATGTAAATGAATTACTTCCCCAGTCCAAACTACTAGGCAGCAGCCACCTAGCATGAAAAGTGTAAATTAAGTTTCTCAGGAGTTAGGATAAATAACTATAACCTATCACAGCCATATTTTATGTACAATGCATACATTTGCAAAGTTAGCATTAAATTCTAATCCAAAACCAATATAATAAAATATCAACTGATAATGTGCATTTTAGTTTACCAGCATCATTACCTATGCAAAATTCTCGAGGGAAAGAAAAAAGACTCGGCATAATATTTTTAAAAACAAAAGAAACAAAAATAGCAAGCTTCAGTTTGAACTACACAATAAATAAGAGCATAATAAGTCACAAGATTCACAACTGAGGCGCATACTTGGTTTTCGCATATTATGTTTTCCATCGAGGATTTCCTAAAGTCCAAGCATGAGAAGAAGGATCATCGCACCAGAAATAGAAAGAGAAGGGGAATATAGATTAAAAGTAGGAAAATACACTTTAAAGGAAAAAGGGTCGAAATTTCTGACAATGGCTGGATAGAACTTACAAAAGAAGGTGATCAATTACAGATCAATACAAAATTAGAGTTAAGTGTTAGTTACACCCAATTGGCCAACAAACAAATAAATATGCAAATAATAAGAAGAAGAATAAAGACAATAAATAATGCCAGAAAAAAGTCGTGACAAATGAAATTTAGTGATGCACAGAATTACGCACCTAAACTTTATGTTAAAAAGTCTAATCTTTGTGACATCTTAGATGCAAAACACAGCAATACTACCCCAAAATGAATAAAAATCTAGTCATGCGTTCAAATGATTGTACGGACCATGACGAATACTGCTGCAGAAATGGAAATGCACACGCGCGCGCGCGCACACAGACACACGTTAATATGTCTGTAAATATATATATACGAAAGAGAGAGAGGGAAACAAAATTCAATACTAGAAACATAGACGTATAGATATAAATATTGTGATTGAGATAAGACAGAATCACAATTACAATACCCGAAATAAAAATGTAAACTTTATAGGGTATTGGCATAGTGAAGCGGAAATCCAATCGTTCGAAGAGCTAATAATAAATAAAAACCTAAAACAAAACTAAGCACAGAGAGAAGGAACTGAATTGATTCACGACCCGAAAACCCTAGAAAGCAGGAATCTCACCCAATTACCTTTAAAAAAAATAAAATAAAAAATAAAAAATGAGAGAGAGAGAGAGAGAGAGAGAGAGAGAGAGAGAGACGGTACCTGGAAAGGAAGGAGGGAGGGAGAGAGAGAGAGAGAGAAAGAGAGTGGTGGAATGGAAGGAAAGGGGGGGGGGAATAGGGAGAGGAGGATGGCGATCTTGGCGGTGACGCTCTCAATCTGAGTCTCCCCCTTAGCCTCCGAAGGGGGTATTGGGAATTGGGGTTGCGTGCTCTGCCAAAGTGAAAAGTGATATGTATCATATTTATAGTTAAATCATCTGATTGAATACTTAGTATATACTAATAATAAGATTCTTCTCTGTCATTTTTACGCCACTATTACGACATCTTCCTACTTGTCGTTCACTACTCCTTGCTAGAGACCTGAGTCACCTGACCTTATTCTCTCACCTATTTGGGCTACCAAGCCTGTTTCGATTCCCGCTATCCTATTGGGCTCTGGACGGGCTAATAGGAGTAATTTGGGCCGAAATGATTTTTTTGTTTCCCCACATTTCTCTTTTTATAACTAAATAGCTCACTTGCTATATCTACTTATATAACAGTTTCAGATTCAGATTTTAGTTTTAGTTTATGTATTAATTATATCAACTTTTATACTTAGTTACACTTATAATATATATTGATATACCGGTTATTTTGCTTCAAAATTTGAAAAATAAACATTTACTTATAATGGATCCAAAATTTAATTATTTTGTTATAAGACTTTTTTTTTAAGGGGATATTTGATTTTATATAATAACATTTTCAAAAAAATTGAAAAATCTGTAAAAAAATATCATTTTTTTTTACATAATTGATGACTTGTCTGGCAATTTAAACACGATACGATAAAACGACTAGAAAGCCACACTTTAGTTGACACGAAATTTACTAGAAATGACACGATTAATTAGTTTTTTATCAAAATATATCATAAAATGTTAAATAATTACCTCATAGAAATTATTTTTTAATGAATTTTTTGTAATTAAAGTGAAAAATAATAAACTAATAAGTTAATTAAACTTAAGAAAGTAAAAAAAATGAAAGAAAATCAACAATATTTAAAAGTGTTATGACACGTCAGTTTGAATAATATTTTCATTAAACAAGTACTCGTAACACGAAATTCGCACCATATAATTACTAGCCTATTGATTGACTTGAGGTAACTAACCCGACTCATACATAAACATAATTCTGTACCGTCCCTCGTCGTTTAGAAGATGTTCAAAGCTATAATTCATGTAAAGATAGACATAGGTAGAAGACAAATGTGTAATGATAATGGATTTGCACTCCGAATCCAAAGGCCCAAACCACCGGTGACTTCCGTTCCATGCGGCGTGTGCTGTGCTCTCTAGGTTTGTGCCTTTCTTCCCCCCTTGGGTTTTGCCATTGAAGTTCTTTGTTTTGGTACGAAAATTTAGTTGCAGGTCCGTGATCATAACTCATCAAACGGTTGTCTAGGCTGCAAATGTCTAACTTAGGATTATCTGCAAAAACATATTCCAAAATATAATTTTTCTACAAATTTAACCGTGTCTTTATATATGCAAAATTATACATCCATATTCTAAATTTCTGCAAATTTTTAGTTTCTGCATATAAATTGACCAACAAATTTCTCACTAAATACAGAATCTGAATTGAGAATATCTTATTTTTACTCACTAACACAACAAGACTATTAAAAATTTCTTAAAACAGTTAGCATAAATCATTCAATTTGTACACATAAACACATAAGATACAAATTTGTAAAGATTTAAATTGTGGAAGTATTATTTTGCAGAAATCAAAAGATATAATTAAAATTGCATAAAAGTCATACATAAGGGTATTTTTTTTTTTGCAATTATCCTGTCTAACTTATTTATAAATGAAATAAGCACACGCCCACACACACATTCGTTCTTACTAGTAAACTTTACATGTAAATATGTTTTTTTTTATTTTTTTTATTTTTTGAAATAAAAGGTCATGATCAAGCTACTGTAAGCAGAACATCAATGACAACAAACAAAAGAGAAAAATACTTGGCACAGATGTACACAAATCATCTATTACATTTGGGCAATAACAAAATATATACAACTACAGATTTTTCTTTCGCTTTGTTTTCTTTTTCCAATTCTTACAACAATTACTGCCCAAACCTGCCTCTAAAATCTTTCACCCACTAAATAATCTAGAATTTGAAGGAAAAAAATAGGATTTGTGACTTTGACTTTAATACACCAATCCTCACAATAAAATTATGCTTCTACACAACAAAAGGTAAAATGAGAATAGAACATTATAAGAGCAGTTTGCTCCAGTGCAGGATTCTCAGTCAGGGCAGGGTCCAACAGAACAGAAGGAATGGTTGTTCTATGTACTCTGGAGTCGCAGATCCCGTTGTCAGAATCCCACTCAATATTAGGAAGTTCTAACAAGTTCCAATAAATATTCATTCAGTTTATGAGCGTGGCCAAATACTGATTGCTGCAACACTTGGGTCCTCGGCTAAACCTACCCAAATTGAGATTGCAACAAGAGAATTGCACAGCACACATGGATCTGTTTCCAATAGCAAACATATATCACTCAGAAAGGTCAAAATGATACAATTGGTAATGCAGTAAAGGTATGAAGTCGAAAATTCGGAACAAAATTGGAAAGGAAAGCAACGGAATAAGAAATAAGAATCAAATAATTGATTCAAGTGTTTCCTAGCCTCTACTAGAATGAGCATTCCCAATTACTCTAATCATGTGGGAACCCACTAATTTGATTCCTAATTTTCATAGTAAAAACAAGAATGAGAGTGAAAAACAAACAGTTAATTTTACTCATCTCCCTTGAATTATAAGTCGTTATACCACTTTGAGTCCCATATTTTCGACTTAGATACTATGCTACCTTGAACTTTGTTTTAGCTGCACTACTGGCCCTTCCGTCAATTCATCCTCACGTGTTCCCT
The DNA here is from genome assembly GCA_002914845.1 of Trema orientale. NCBI lineage: Eukaryota > Viridiplantae > Streptophyta > Magnoliopsida > Rosales > Cannabaceae > Trema > Trema orientale. Next base: position 218,494 of record JXTC01000301.1, on the reverse strand, counting down.
TTTAGATATTTCACTATTTGGGAATCGACCATTACATCCTTTTAAGGAGGACATGTGAGACTTGCTCGAGTCATTTCCATTCAATATTTGACGAATTTTTGATAAAATGATCAACAATGCAACAATGACAAACTTCGGGGTAGCATACTAAGTTAAAAAGTTTTGGAACTGAAATGTTATGACGGCNGTGGTACAAGAAATGATAACCACGAGACATGAAAAGTTATTGGTGTGCTGGTGTTGTAGGATGCACAAGTGTGTTTACTTTAAGTTCCTATTTCATGGACATGAGTAATCCCTGGTAGAAATAACAACTACATGGGGTGAATATTAAATCTTACCTCACACTAAAAATCAAAACTTATGCCTCGAAAATCATTTTAAGGCCGCAGACCAACAATATAAGGAGATGCTGAGCCAGAAGTTGTTGGTAGGGGCTTCTTCACAAATGGATGGTCCAAGAGCTGAGCAGCCGTGGGACGATCATCTGCACTAACTCGTAGGCACTTCAAAATAAAATCGCGCGCATCTTTGGAGAGAGATTCAGGGACAGTAGGCAGCACACCCTTTCCAATTTTAAATAAGGCCTGCATCTGTTGAGAGAAAAAGTGATGATACGTTAAAATAAAAAGGAGGTAGAAGAGACTCAAGTTTGCAAAATCTAAGAACCTTGGCATTAAACATCATAATTACAGTTTTTACAGTAACAGTGCCAAAAGAAAGAAGAATTCAACAAAATGGACACGTACCCACTCCAAATCAGAGTATGGTATCTTTTGTGTTAACATCTCCAACACAGTGCACCCAAGACTCCATATATCAGCTGGAAGCCCATATCCTTGGCCCTTTCTATTAACAACCTGCACACGTAGTTTGATATTTACGATTGGTAAAGAAAATTTCACAAACCATTACAGAAATCTAAATCAGATCATTCAAAAGACATAAATACTTCAAACAAAGATTATATCAATCTAACTACTACACAAAACGACATATTGATGAAGAAGAATGTTCAAACGCCATCTGTACAAAGGATTATAAGTAAAATCTCCAGGCATTCATGTGGAAGAAAAGAACACACACACACACTCAAATCAAGAACGGACTGGCTATAATATATAAGTATATATCCATTTTGCTATTATGCCATCCCTTTTTTATAGCCACGGACATAATCCTAATCAGTTTTCAGTAAATCCACATTGATGGAAACAAGGATAAGCTTTTCTGGGCAAATCGGATAACTTGACGTCATTCACAAGAAGAAAACTAGGTATTCCACTTTCATTTGGGTTTACACAAGGAAAGTTTTCCACACTCGAAAAAACGGAAAATAGTGCAACGAACCCAAGTGTAAGTGTGTGTGTGTAGATTTTTATTTTCCCTAGTTAAGGAATAAGAATAGCATTCAATTAGAAAGAACAAGATTATATAAGCAAATCCTAAGGACCAAATTCTCACTTCTAATGATACACTCCATAGAACACTTCAAATCCCTCTACTGCGGTGAAATTAATTCTTTATGGCTTTTTCCTCCGTTAGAAACTTAAACTTTCTCATCCCCCAAGTCGATTATACCTCCTTCGATGCTCATTGCAATCATAGACTCAAGTCAAATTGTCAGTGAACTATGCCAATTCTTCTGAAAGTCATACTAGGGAAATCCAGAAACTAATTTATATTCTATCAATAGTTGAATCAGAATTCAGAAGCAAGGTATATCAATTACGAAGGCACCAATTAAGTATTGTGTTCTCCAAATAACAAGAGAATGCGTCCAACTAAGTATTGTGTTCTCCAAATAACAAGAGAATGCCTCCAACTGCAACCACCAAAACTAGCCAGATCCTGAATTAGAAGGCTATAATACTATAACTTTGAATAAATTGGTAACAGTACCCTTTTGGTGTATACATATTTGCTACTCAATAAAAGGAAAGAGAACTAATAAACTCTCATATAACTAATAATTATCTAATCCCCTGACTAAGACTGACATCAAATCAATCAGTCCATAGAACAAACCGTTTTTTGGCTAATTTAAAATAAAATGGTAAAGACTAACCTCAGGAGCCATCCAGCATGCAGTCCCCTTGGTGGATTTAACGTCATTGAGTTTGGTTGCCTGAAAAAAATGGTACACGCAGCAATGTAAGGGATATACATTCAAAACCCTTCCCCCCACCCCCCACCTCCAAAAAAATTCAAAAAGGGAAGGAAAAGTGGAATATTAGATTATTAGGAATCAGATATAAACCTTTGCCAACCCAAAATCCGCAAGCTTAACAGATCCACTTGCATCTACCAATATATTTGCACATTTAATGTCCCTTGAATAGAAGAAGAATGGACAGAGATTAGTATCAGCAAAACTGAAAATACTGAATATATCCAAGAAACAAATATTTCACATGATACGCACAAAGAGTGACGTTATATTTATCATATTACCTGTGAACCACATTTCGGTCGTGAAGATACTTCAAACCATGCAGAATCTGTCTTGTATAGGCAGAGACCTGAGAATCTCGAAGATTATATCTCTGATAAAGTCTCTGCAGGGAGCCCTTAGTTACTAGCTCAAGAAAAATATAAAGCTTTGATTCATCCTGCAAGGACCATTTGTGGAAAATTCATGAGCAGAAATGAAATAGCATTCTCGCAAAAAACAAACGGAAAAAAAATATATATATATATAAGGAAAAATATTACTAGCAACATGATATATTCAATCAGCACGGCATTTTCACAGTAGGCACCTATTTTCTTTAGATTTACCACAGCAAAAACCTAGTTTAGTTTACATCCCAGTCAATTCCTAAACATAGAATGCCACCTTTAATAGCACCATAAGACCAAGAAACCTACTGTCCTATGAAATTCGCAACCCTGTTCAAATTACTGAAACCAAACAGCCTTCGGATGTAAACCCATTCACATCCTTCTAGATCAACTCCAAACCTATAACCTTTTTTTCTTTTCTTTCCTTTTTTTTTTCATTGTAAACAGCGTCCCTTTTTAAAACCCTTCAAACTTGTAAATGTTCTTTTTTCCTGCTACCCTTAATTGGTTTTGGTATCAAAAGTATCCATCCTAACCTGACTTGGTTACACCTGAAAATTAACCGACAAGGCTAAAGCTGTGTGTCATGTAAACCCTTAAGAGTCATCAAAAGGTTTTTGCACAATATGCAATAAAGTTGTAGTTTGCACAATATGCAACAAAGTTGTAGATGATTTTGACTCTCAAATTAAAGAGTTAATGGTAACATAACTGCACAGTGACGTGAATAGTACAAACAATTGCCGTCAAAAGGTCTAACTCAAAGTATAAACAAGAAAAGCACAGGAAGGAGGTAGGGGGACAATACCTTGTCTGTGCCGTAATATTGAACAATATTCTCATGTTCGAATTGACTTAAAAGAGCAATCTCCTGAAAAGAATAAGCAGAGGATTAGAAGAAGAGCATATTACCAAGGTACCAAATAGTATAGCACGAGCATAAAATACACAGAATGCTAGATCAGGCCAACCAACAAGCGACTCGCAAGTCTAACCTGCTCAAGTTGAGAAATACTTTGCTTTCCTTGATCTCCTTGATCAAGCAAGGAAACTTCCTTAACAGCAAAAAAGAAACCATCGCTGCAGAGAAAATGAATAATTATTAAAGATCAGCTAAGACAAATAAATAGTCAACAATTTTCTAATGAGACAATCAAAAACCATAAACAAAAAATGTAAAAAAACAAAAAATAAAAAATGATAATGATAATAGTAATGATAACGACAACAATAATAATAATAACAATCCGCTTCAAAATTCTTTCTGTGAAAGTAACAACTGACAAAAACGAACGAATTTATCATTTGTACCAATGGAATTGCCAAAGAAAGATGTAGAGTTCAATAACATGGATAGAATATGTAATGTACTTGACTCCCCTTCATCCTCAAGCCAAAAAGACCTTAGTTCTAGATTTCAACCAGGATGACCACATCTACACCCGCACCCGCAGACACACGCACCCACCCACCCAACCACCAACAAGAATGCCGAATATCAATACCATTTAAGAAGGCAGCGAAATTGTGCAGAACCAACATCTCTTATACTGAATCAAAAATCTCCAACAGGTCTAAACACATGAGCAGCATCCAGGCAGTAACTTGTACCGAATCTTCTAGTGTTTTCACACAGAACTTCAGCCTTAAGTTTAACTACCAACCTTCCACCACTCAAACCAAGTAAATGCCAGAAATCCAGTATTGGAATGATAAGACAGGAGTTCTGATATAAGACCTATAATTCCAATATAGATTATCAAATACATGCTGCTTCCATCACTGGGACGGAAACCACTAAATCCCCCATCTCTAGTAAATAACATCAGCCCTAACGATCTTTCTATCCAGGTTCAAGCACCAGACAGAAATTAAGTCAACTAGTAAGAGACCATATCTAAATTCTAAACCATAACTCTGGCCTCCGTTTTGGCAGGGTGTTAAGTGCAAAGGCTCTAAAGCATTATTACTCAATAAACACAAAGATAACTTAACCTTTTTCCCGAATGAAATCAATCAAGGTCATTTAAGAAGATAACGGAAAACAATTGAAAGCAACATTCTTGAACTTACTCAGCAATTCCTTCGTACACTGATCCAAATGACCCGCGCCCCAGAAGCTCACCCTTTTGCCAATAGGTGATACTACGCCTAAATCTCCCATTCGGCGAAATATTCGAGGGCTCCGTGGTGCTGCTAGAAGAGTCGTCATCGTTCGACGTAGTGAACGAACACGTCTCAGAGAGCGGCACATTCTCAGCAACGACCGCAAGCCTCACTTCCGAGACCTCCTCTCGGCCCCGGTCCTCAACAACTTCCGTCTGTACTTGTTGTTGTTGTTGATGTTGTTGTTCTTCTTCTTCTTCTTCTTCTTCTTCTTCTTCTTCGACTCCTTCTTCCTCTTCCGGGTGTTCCTCGTCAGAAGAAGCATACCCTTCAATGGCCGTTCGTGAAGATTCTCGTCCATCATCAGGCGCAAAATCCCTGAAGATGTCCCAGGTCGAGCTCGTGAGATCAACCTCAGGTAGCCTCATAGAAGGCGGCGGCTTTAGCAACGGCGGCCGGATACCCTTAATTCCTCCTCCTCCTCCTCCAACAGCAACAGCAACAGCACCACCACCACCACCACAAGCACCACCGTCAGCACTACAGCACCCACTAGACTCGGCAGGCTGAGACCGAGTCAACTCAGTAACATCCCTAATTACAGCACTATCCATAACCCTCTCACACAATTCAGCCACCACTGCTTCACCATCCTCCCCCTCCTCCCCCTCTCTCTTCGAACCATCCGGACTATCCAAAGGGTAGAGCCTGGACCGTGGCAGAAGATCCGAAGACGATCGGACCTTCCGAGCCTCCCAAGCCGCGAGCGAAATAGCAAAGTCTTCGGGTCCTGAAAGCCCCAAGCTCCGGCAAATCCGATCGAACTCGCCGTCGGTCCCTTCGACCCGAAAGCTCGTCTTCTCGGACAAATCGAGCGACCGAGTGTGCAGCGACGGCGACGGCGAAGACGACTCAATCGACGAAGAGTACGACGAAGACGAAGACGAAGACGAGGTCGCGTTGTACTCAATGTACTTGGCCGCATTGCGACGCTCCAGGCGCGGCTTCCTGGAGCTCTTCTTCGCATCCATGGCTTTGCTTCGCCTGCTATTGGTGAAAAATCGAGGTATATGCTGCATAGAGAACTAAATCCATCTAAATCCCGCACAAACCAGAGCCTCAAATCGATCGGAAACCCCCTAAAAATCAAAACCACAACGAAGAACTTAGGGTATCGACGACGATGATGATGATTTTCTGTAACTTTCCCGAGAAAGTTGAAAGGAAAATTTGAGGGTTTGGGGAGTTTGTTCTGGGAAAAGGAGGTGGCCAATAGAGAGAGATTAGAAGAAATGGTTGAAACGAAAAAAAGAGAAGAGACTTTGAGACTGGTAAACGCCGTCGAAGAGTGCTGGAGATGGAAAACGCGGTGCCACGTGGCGGAGACTGAGGCGATGAGTATGACTGGGACTCTAGTGGGCTCCACTTTTTACGTTTTATGTATTAATGTGGGGCCCTTTTGCCAGCTAAGAGTAAGACGCGAGCCTTATTAGGGAGAACATGAGAAAGAAACCGCTTTTGTTTTTTTTTCCCCCCTTTTTACTCTTGTTTGTGTTTGTCTGAGGCAGCGACCAGATTCTTAAGGTACGACCCCATGTCTACGCTTAGAAGCTTTTTTTATTATTATTTTTTAAAATTCAACAGCTAACAGCCTAACAGGAGGCAGGAGGACCAGAGGACCAGGTGCCAAGCGGATCGGCCAAGAGCAAAGAGATGAAGACGGATTGGGACATTTGGGCCCAAATTACGGGCTAATTATTTTTGTGGATTTCGTCTTTTCTTTATTTATTTATTTTTTTGGAATTTGAATAATTCCTTTTTGATGAAATACCGTGTTAGAAATCACGTGAAATCTATGGTGAGGGCAAAACTTGCTTTGCCATGATAAGCTGGTAATATCGGTAAAAGATATTTTGACAAGAAATAGAATCAGCAAAGTCATAACTTATGCAGAAAAAGAAAAAAGAAAAAAAATAAAAAGTAAACAAAACAAAATAAAAATCATAGATCAGAAAAAGAAAAATCCACGTGTATCTACACGCACAATATTTTTTTCCTTCTTTTCACTTTTGCTAAAATATCTTTGCATGAAATTGTTGCCTGTTGGCACACAATTGCTCGTTTACAGAGTTTGATATAATTGTCATATTTGATGATTATAGTTCATTTATCTCATTTTGTAGACGTTATTTATTATAATTTGACGAAGTAAGTTTTTAGATAGACGACCAATGATATATAGTGAAAAATCTCATCGAATTTTGACGCACGGATTGAATCTAATGAATTTGAATAATTAAATACTTAATCATCAACTTTCCTCAAAAAAAGATATATATGTTTTATTATATTTAACCAAATCACTCTCCAAAAAAAAAAAAAAATCATTGGTTCAATCAAGTTTTTATTATACTATGTGTACTAAATTGTAGCATTTTTTCTTTATTTTCTGTAGTTGTTTATAATTTAATATACTAGCTCTTTTGAAAGAATATACTTTCTAGTTACATTAAGTTGTGATAGTGTTTCGAGCATCTTATTAATGGGTTTTGGTTTCAAGCGTATGGTCATTTGTTGTTACATGTATTCATTGTTTTTGTTTATGTTTTTTTTTTTTTTTGGCAATTTTGGTTAATTTTTATATAGCTAGATTGCAAGAATGAAGAATGACCCTTTAAATTGGATTAGAGGAATATCTTCCTCCATCCGAATTTGTTACCATCAAAATTTCTTTTATGTTTGAATAACAGGATTCTGTTTTTTTTTTTTTTTCTCTCTGTTTCTTTTATATGTTACATGACAATTCATGTCCCACGATTAGTTTAAATAATAGTACATATGAATGTTGACACTTTTATTGATTTTTTTTTCACCGTCCATAATGTCACGGTAAATATTTTCAAGTCATGAAATTGAATATAGTTTGACATCATACATGGATAGTCCGTTTAAGTTTTTTCTTTAAATACCTTTAACAAATACCTTGATAAGAATTCTAGTTAATAAATAATAAAATTAATTACTATATCACACAGTAACAAAAGTTTAGTCAAGTGGTATGTATAGACTATAGTATTACTCAACTTTTACGGTAATCATGTATAATGGGCAAAAATTAATTACTATATTATTGCTCTTAATTTTATCATAGGTCATTTTGAAATATTGGATGGGTACGGGGTACCTCAAAGAAAAAAAAAAAAAAAAAAACATTGGACGGAATTGATGACCATATACAACGGAAACCACAAGTCACTTGTAAATCCTTTCAAAATGATTTGTTTGTTTCTTCTTTCTGCTGGAATATTTATTTTATTTTATTTTATTATTGTTAAATCTATATTGAAAATTCCTACTATGAAGTAAAATAAAATCAACACGTCATGTCACTAGTGAGTAATGTCCCTCTTTAGTTCATAGTCAAAAAAAAAAAAAAAGAAAAGTGTCCCCCTTTAGTTTGCGTACAGTACTTTTGTATAAGAGTAATGATAGGGACACCAAAATTATATACTAGAAAATTATATCAGTAATGTGGCATCACTTTCAGTAGAACTGGCAATTTGTGACACGACACGACAACACGACTCGAAACCCGTACGAAATTAACGGGTTTGGGTTTAGCTTAATTGTGTTCGTGTCAGAGATGTTGACCCGTTTAATTAACGGGTCGTATTCGGGTTGAACCCGCCAACACGAAAAATAACCTATTTAGTAAACGGGTCGTATCGTGTCGTGTCAACCCGTTTATAAACTTGTCATGTCGTGTCGTGTCATAATTTCTGACCCGTTTATTTTAAAGAGAAATTTAGGTGGATAACCAATATTTTAAATTTGATTAAGTTGATGTCCACTTTTTAAATTTTATAGCTAAATGTCTAAGTATATACCGGATATTTTGCTATAATATTTGATAAAATGGATATTTGCTTGAATTGGGCCCAAAATTTGGACATATTTCTATAAGGTCCTTTATTAAACGGGTTATGTTCGGGTCGTGTTCGCGGGTCACGTGTCACGGGTCAATGTGACCTATTTAGTAAACGGATCGTGTCGTGTCAACCCGTTTATAAACGGGTCGTGTTCGTGTCAGAATTTCTGACCCGTTTATTAAACGGGTCGTGTTCGAATTGAACATTTACCTGTTATACACGTACACTGACACGACACGAACACAACCCGTGGACACGAATTGCCAGCTCTAACTTTCAGCCTTATAATTTTCAATGGTGTGGTCCCACTCTAAAATAAAAAATATTTAAAATACATACCACATCATTTGGTGTGAGTGTTTGGTGCAAAATTTTGGTGTCTCTATCATTACTCTTTGCACAATCCCTTTCATGAAAAAGCAATGCTATTTTAGTCAAAGATAATGCAATACTTATTGGATTTAACAAGTCAAGTAGAAAAGCCTTGTATAGTGTCCATATAATCTTATCGTATATCGAACAATGTAATGTGTATAGATCACAAATTCATTCTATTTTGGCACATCAAAGTGACAATTATTTTTTAAAGCGAGATATAGCTTTAGTTTCATTGGATTAAAGGAGGAATTATATTGAAGATTACTTGATAATTTTGTGGAAAAAAAAATAAGATAATTACAAAGTCAATCGAAGCACACGTCTAAATCCCAAAAAAAAAAGAAGGTGCTACTTGAATTATGAAGCAAAATTGCAGGTAGATAGATTGACATTGGAATTGTCAATCCACGACTAACTAAACTTTCAATATTTGAATATATGTGTAACTTCCAGAACAAGAAAATCAAGGTCTAACTTTTCTATTCTCTCTTTTTTTTTCCCCTACAAAAATCAAAGTCTAACTTTTGATTGAAAATATTTTCAACAAAATATAGTAGAAAAATAATCTGGAACCATTTCATCCAATCCACCAATCTATTCGGTCAAAATATGAAAAGAACATGATTTTTTTTATTCAATTAGTAACATCTATTAAAATAATAATTTTGTTTACCTTTTGTTATTCTTAAAAAATTTATTTACCATCTTGATAATTACTATTTTATGACCAACTAAGAACTTATTTGGATTCGCTTCCAATTTTTTTTGGTTAAAATAAATTGAAAATGAAAATAAAACTGTTGTTTTAGTTTTCATTTTTTAAAAATGAAAAACATGTTTGACAAATTTTATTTCACTATTTATTCTTAAAAATAAAAAAATAAAAATATTAAGAGAGATAGTCATATAGACATATATTTGCTATGCATATACTTTATATATGGTTGTCAATCTAATAGGTTTTTTTTTTTAACATATGTATAGGTTTTTTTTCTAGCTGTTGGATCATCATCTAACAGTGATTCAATGACTGTAATGATGTGCATGAAAAAACGTGCATCATTAATGTCATTTCTCTCCCTTACCTTTTATTATAAAAAAATATACATAATAAATTTTAATTGGCTAAAACGATACCTAGGTATAGATTAAAAAAAAACTAATGGATTGGTGCCCTCATATATATATATAGCACTAATCTTGTATGTATTTTTTTTACCTAATCATAATGTTATTTTGCCCAATTAAAATTTATCACACACGTATTTTTATGGTAAAATTGGAGACAAAAAAATATTAAATAATAAGTTTTTTTTTTCAACTACTCAAATTATGATAGCCATTAGATAATGATCCAACGGCTAAAAAAATTTCTATAAATATGTTTAAAAAAATACCTATTAGATTAAGAACCCCATATATATATATATAATGAGAGATGTAATACTAAAAAGGAACGAACATTACCAACTAAAACTTCGGAGTGCTCAAAATCCGATCCAAACCGATTGACCTGACCGATTCAATCCAATGCAATTACAAAAAAATGGATATCCAATTACAATTGGATTAGATTGGATTCTAAAAATTGGATTTGAATTGGATTGGTTCGGTTGGCAGATCTCATAATAAAAATCCAATAAAACTAAACCAATCCAATTTATATTAAATAAATTAAAAAAATAAATATATTCAAGTATTTTTCTATTTTTGGTTTATGTATATCTTAATATAGATATTATTTTACTAAACTAAATAAAAATTATATCTCAACTAAGTAGTATATTCATCTCTTTCCCTCACTTATTACCTCTCCTTAGAAGTAAATTAGAAAAAGGCCAAGAGTTTGAGATTCAAGAGTTTTATTATGTTATATAGACTTTGATTTTTATTCTTTTAATTTGAAATATATTAGAAAAAACTCTTCAAAAAATTTTGCTCATAACCTATTAAAAAAACTGATCCAATCCAATTATTAGTTGGATTGGATTGGATCGGTTCTTATAGGTAAATTTGATTGGATTGGATATTAATTTCCTAAAACCGACCTAGAATTGGATTAGATGGAATATGGCTAAAGTAGGTTGGATTCCTACCGATGAGCATCCCTACTAAAACTATAGCTCAACATAGGCCAAAACAGGAGCTAGTGGACCAAATATATGTGTGTACATACACACTAGTATACAAATAAATGTATGTTGGTTAAAAAGTTAAATGTATTAGAAATTTATTATTACCTCTCTTTTTAGAAATTTTGGTAACAGTTTTTACAAACAAAAACCAAAAAAGTGAATCCAAACAAAGTCCTTATTTCTAATGAGACACAATTGACTACTGTATTGGGGCTATATTTGGACTTCAATAACATAAAGATACTCTTTTTGGTAGCAAAGGACTGAATGAGACACAAAAATGACCCAAAAATTATAAAATCATAAATTTATTTATTACATCTCTTTCTTAACCCAACTATCATCCCATCCTTGTTATACAAACATTAATAAGTTGGTGTACTATAACTTAATACAAATAAATTTAACAACATTCACTAATTGAATGGTAATGACTCATACGTCATATAAATTGCTATTAAAAAATTGGGATCCTTAACATTGTTCTTTTCTTCTTCTTCCTTTTTTTTCTTTTTTTTTTCAACACTCACTCCCCTCCCCAATGGCCAAAATCTCTCCCACTAGTTCAAGAATTACTGAATCACATGTTTATTCCTCTTATTTTTCTATTTATTTTTCATTGTTTCTTCCCTTATTTTAATTTTTTAAATTTTGGCTTGAAGAGTTTTTTTTTTTTTTTGGTTTTTGCTTTTTAATTTCTTTAGTTACTTATCTTCATCTTTGCAGTATTTATTCACTTGTTTAATTTATGAATCTATACATTAATTTTCTTTGTTGATTGGGTATGAGTTTTTCTTTCCTTGAGTTCTTATATATTTATGCATTACTATACAAATAATGTTTAAACTGTTGAAAAATGAAAATTCCCAAATGGTTTAATTTTTTTTTTTTTTTTGGAAAAATCATGTTAGTTACCTCACTGGTTATCTGAGGAATATGACTGGTTATGTCAAGTACCTCTAATAAATTTAGGTTATGAAAAATGTAACATGTCGGTAACCTGATTGGTTATCTCAAAGTCCCCTCAAATAGTAAAAGGTGACATTTTGAAAATAAACTTTTAGACATGGTAATTTTTAAATAAATTTGTAATTAAAAAAAAGAAAAAAAAATTAGACAATCCAAAATTTTTCAATTTTTCTTTAAAATATTACCACATGAATTCAAAATTTTTCTGATTTTTAATTTGTGAATAAAAACTCAATTTAGGAATAATATTACATAAGGAACTGAGAAGCTACCATAATCATTCAATTTCAAAAATTAAGGAGAACTCGAATTAGATAATATATAAGGAACCTACATCTTAAAGATCCTTTTCGCCGGTTTGTCATAATAGAGACTGCGCACCAAAGAATGATTCCAATCACTCAACGCATTGAGCAAGCTATTGAAACAAATGTGGCTTGAGGATGTATCCCAAGATATGCAGCCGATGCTTGAAACTATCGATGGAAGGATCCAATTTAACGGACCTCATTTTGCTATTCAAATTTGAGAGAAATTGAAGTCCCTAGGGGTGCGTTTGGTATAGAATTCGAATCTTATTCTTCAAATTCAGAAACATCTTTCAATTTGAAGAATATGATTATATAAAAGCTATTTCAAGATTTGAAGAATATGATTCGAATTATGTACCAAATGCGCCCTAGGTTTTGCCCTAAACCCAAACTTCCAATTTGAAAAAAACAATGACAACTAAATGGATTTGGCTTTTGAGTTTCTAGCCTATACCCTTTGAAGGACGAGCACATAAAATGCCCAATGACTATTGTGTGACAAAGATGAGAGTTTGGGATTCAAGTGCTAAAAAAAAAGCCTTGGAGACCTAATGATACGTCTAGAAAATTAGGGATCCTGTATTTAAAAAATAATAAATATAAATATCATACCATTAAGTAATAAAAGTTATTGCTGAAGAATTACTTAAGTATTAGAAAAAAAGTTATTTCTTCTTAGACAAATAAAAATTACTTATTCTTCATTCGTTGTTTTTTTTCCTTTTTTAAGAGAAATTAGAGTGAGTATTTTTTTTGTTAACTTTGTGTTAATAGGTGTCCGTTCCTAATATATATATTTTTACACTTAATATATCTACTTATATATCAACTTAAGTTTATGTACTGAATATATATAATGGGTACACTGTATTTTACGTTTGCAAACATCTTATTGAAATTGAATTATGAAAATATCTTGCAAAGATTGTTGATTACACAAAAGTAGATGTACAAAACCACTAATTTCATTTTTTATCCTTAAGAGGAACTTTTTTTAAGTTTATAATAATCAACTATTGATAAGTCTATAAAAATAAAGTTATTTTGTATTTTGATGCATTTTATTTTTTTTATATTCTTGTTAAAATAATTAATTTTCATTAGTATTTAGTTTGCTTTTGTTTTATTTTATTTTTATGTAGGCTAAATTAGATGAAAATTAGCAAAATGTAGCAATTTGGAGTTGATTGGATAAAAAAAGTAGTTCAATAAATCAAGAAAAGTAAAAGAGTTAAAAATAAATTAATTTTGGATCAGTAAAAACCACTCACGGAAGTAGGAAAATAGAACTATGCTCATAATTTCAATTGTTGAATCATACATCAAAACTATCAAACTGGCATGTGTCCTCCAAATGTCAACAGAAAGGCGTGGATCAGTGATATGGGCCCCTGGCTATCGTCAACCAAGCTCCATAGAGATCAAGTACTTCGTGCTCTTTAATCGTCTCATGCACATGCCTGTGCTAGCTAGTCATAGCTCACCACGTAGCCCAAAACCTATCGTCCAACTATAACAGGCTACATGGATTCCACTTTGAAAATCCAACTTAATCTTATGCTTCATGCTCAGTTATCTATCAGTGCAACTGCTCCATTTCTCTAGCCATTTTGTAACATACATGCCATTTTATTATCCTCAACCAATTAGCTTCTGATACATGATATACACTTCAAAACCCTAAGAGCTATAGCCAAGACTAACCACACATTATTATTCACCTCTTTTCTCTCTTTAGATTAAATCCAATCCCTTCACTTTGTTGTTTCAATGGCTAGAAGTAAGGCCCTATTTGGTTGATGGTAAAGCAAAGGAAAAGAAAGGAAATGATTCCAAAAAAAACCCAATTCAAATGTTTGGTTAGAAACCCCAAGCAGAGAAAGCCTTTCCAATGGAATGAAAGTTAATGGAATTATATTCCATCCAACTTTCAGTGGAATACACTATCATTCCATTGAACTTTTTTTTTTATTTTTCCCAAATAACCCATTTGCTTCTACGACTTCATAGAGCCCCAACAAAGAAAAAACTTAGAACACCATTCACTATCCACACAAACTCTGCCACCAACCCTCCTCTGGGAATGTGCCACTGCCGACTCTCCTATGTGGAATCACCACCGCCAATCCTCCATCGTGGGTGGTCTTTCGTCGACACTGAAAAAAGATAGTCATTGACATTGTCACTCTATGCAACTATTTTGTATAAGTTTCTTTTTTTTTTTTTTTCTTTCTAGGTATGATTAGAATGGAAATGAGTGGATTTAATTATGTAATTTTGGTTGGGTGTTGAAAATGAAACCAATCTATTTTTTTCTTTTTTCAGAGAACCATTTCAGATCTTATAATCATTATAGTGGTATAGATAGTGTGTATATATATAAAATACATTTTTTGAAATTTGTTCTTTCTTTCTTAAAGTTGTTCCATCGATTAATGGGTGACAGGGTGAGCTAACTTCTTTATTTAGATTTTAATTTTATTTAACATTTTATTCTTTGTTCAATATATCTACATCATACACCACAAAGCTTTAGCCAACTTTTTTATTGTCCTTTAGTTTTTACGCCAATTTTTTTATTATCTTTTAGTTTTTATATATCATGTCATTCTTTATTCATTGTATTTGTTGCATACACGATCAAAACTTTAGTCAACTTTTTAGCCAACTTTTTGATTTTGACTTATTGATAATAACATGCTGATTGTTGAGTCGTTTTTATAATAGTATTAGATATAATTATGAGTTCTTTCTACATAGGTATAGTCTTTGCTTAACCTTATATTGTATTGAATCTAAAGTGTGCTTGTTTAATAATTGGTATTACAGAATTGGGACTTTTTTTAAATAATAATATGTGGTTTAGTTATATGTGATTGAAATTATAATTGAGCTTCACGTTGTTTCATTATTGTGATTATAGGATAATGACTCGTTTAAGTTTAACTCAAAGACAAATTATGAGAAGGAAGGAGATTATGGCTCTCTTTTTGCACTGGTTGAATGTCATACATGTAGTGAAATAGTTTTTCAAATTATAGGAAAAAATTATAATAGAGGGTATTCAATCCAATTATTTGAAAAGACAACTATATGTGCTTAACATATTTATCAATAGGCAAATTGTGCATCAAATGATTTATGAGAATGATATCACATGTTTAGATCAACTTAGGATGAATAGACAAGCATTCACAAATTTATGCAGAATGCTTGAAACTAAGGGTGGAAAGTATTTGCAAGTAGATAAATAAGTAGCTATGTTTTTGCATATATTTGCTCATCATATAAAAAATAGAGTCATCAAATTTCGATTTATGAGATCTGAAGAGACTGTTAGTAAATATTTTCATAATGTATTACACTCGATCACTCGGCTACATGGACAACTATTGAAAATACCTGAGCCCGTACCTGAGAATTTTACTGATGAAAGATGGAAATGGTTTAAGATATATTTGTTAGTTGCCTTAGTTGTACCCATTATGCAATTTGAATAATTTATTTTACCTTACTAATCATAGAATTTGTAACGCCCCAAGTCCCACATTAGGTATGTTCTGGGAAGATCATGGGTATTTAAGTAATGGTCCATGAGCCCAAAAGTATCTTCAAGCTAGCACTTTTGGGTGAGGCCTAGTGTGTTATATTTAGTATTTAGAGCCGACCCAGTCCATACCTGTGTGGGCCTTAGAAGGCTGCCACGGACCGAAATCGTGGTGAATGTGGACCCTGCCCATAGGGGTTGTATGTGGACTATTGAATGTGGACCCCCTAGCAAGGACACTAGTATCTCCCCCCGTTAAGGATATAGCGTCCTTGCTAGGGGGTCCACATTCAATAGCTCACATACAATCCCTATGAGGGGGTCCACATTCACCATGATTTCGGCCCGTAGTAGCCTTCCAAGGCCCACATAGGTGTGGACTGGGTCAGCTCTAATACTAAATGTAACGTCCCAAGTCCAACATTGGGTATGCTCTGGGAAGATCATGAGTATTTAAGTGGTGGTCCATAAGCCCAAAAGTACCTTCAAGCTAGCACTTTTGGGTCCCCAAGTCCCACATCAGGTATGTTCTGGGAAGATCATGGGTATTTAAGTGATGGTCCATGAGCCCAAAAGTACCTTCAAGCTAGCACTTTTGGGTGAGGCCCAGTGGTGTTACAGAATTCATTTTATCTTACCTTCATTTATTTTGTGATGGAATTATTTAGGGGCACTAGATGGAACTTATATTAGGGTGAGAGTGTCTATGACAGAGAGACCTAAATACCGTACCAGGAAAGGAGAAGTAGCCACAAATGTCTTAGGAGTTTGTTCTCAAGATGTACAATTTATATATGTATTACCTGGATGGAAAGGCTCTGCAGCTGATGGTAGAGTCTTACATGATACATTACGTAGGACAAATAGTTTGTATATTCCAAATGATACATTTAGTAATATTAGATTGTAGGATGTTATTGCAAGAAACGTATTAGTAAACTTAATTTTTTCATTTTTTTTAGGTAATTATTACCTTGTAGATACTGGGTATACCAATTGCAAGAGATTTTTTGCACCATATTGAGACCAACATTACCACCTCAATGAGTGGGAAGATGGGAACCCTCTTAATAGTGCATATGAATTTTATAATATGAAGCATTCTGTTGCTAGGAATGTCATTAAGAGATGTTTTAGTGTACTTAAGAATCGATGGACAATTCTTAGGAGTCCATCATACTATCCAATAAAGATTCAAAATTGAATAATTTTGGCATGTTGCTTGTTACACAATTTTATTAGAAGAGAGATGCCCGAAGACAATCCTAATATATCTTTAGATATTGAGAGAGAAAGTGATCATGACAATGACGATAAAGAATATAAAAATACCAACGGAATAATTAGAAGTATTGAGCCTTCTGATAAATAGAGTACATGGAGAAATAATCTAGCACAAGAAATGTATACCGAACGGAGACATCGTAGGGAAACAAGTTGATTTTTTACGATGAAGGAAAATTTAAAGCTGAAGGAAATTTCAAGCCAAGACACTCAAAAGCACTTAAGAATAAGTTGCATAACAGGATGCCTGGATGTCATCTATAAGCAAAATAACACATTGAGTCAAGAATGAAAACTTTGAAAACTTATTTTCAAGTTATTCATGAAATGTTAACTGTACCATATTGTAGTGGATTTAGATGGGATAGTGAAAGGAAAACTGTGACTGCAGAAAAATCAGTGTGGGATACATGTCTGGAGGTAATTTTAAATACTAGTCTTTTATTATTTCTTACTTTTTCGTAGCACTCTTTTGTGTTTTAATTAATCCTATTTTTTCATATAAAATATAGAGCCATAAAAAAGCAATACCATTCAGGACAAAATCATTCCCTTTTTATGATGACTTGTGTATAATTTTTGGTAAAGACCGTGCTACTGGAAAAAATGCGGAGACATCAGCTGATGTTTTGACAAACTCGATAATGAAGAAGGAATAAATCTTGATAAAGATGATTTTATTAATACTAACAATATGATGGGTACAGATGAGGTACAATCTATGTATTTTTCAGAAGCACTAAAAGTTGCTCAATCTCAATCCCAATCACATGGCTCATCTAAGCAAAAGAGGAAAAGTGTAAGTAATGGAGAGGCTTATGAAGCACTTAAGGAATCATCTTATGTTATTGCAGGAGTTATTAAAAAAGCTTCTATTCGTTTGAGCAAAGATATTGATGAGGATATGAATGAAAAACATATGGAACTTGGAAATGAGCTGTAGAGAACCACAACACTTACCACAATGGAGCGCCATAAGGTAGCTCAAATGATCATGCACGATAATGCTATAGTTTCGTATTTTTTTAATGTCCCTGATGGTAGTAGGGATGAATGGGTGAGAGCTCTCCTTGACGGCACTATCTAAGACAATACCTTGAGACAATGAAGGAAATCTTTTTGAGAAACAAGTTTGTGTATTTGGCAAGTTAATTGCCATCTTTTAGATATGATCATATATGACTTTTATTGATGATACAATATTGATTTATAATCATATTTTGAGGTGACATAAATACCTTATTATTTATTTTGATTAATTATAAGATATTTACATGTCAATGTGACATAAAGTGGTATTATACAGCTAATTAATGTAACTCTTCTTTTACTAATGTGGTAATAGCCTATATGATTTGGCCAATTCTATTTCCATAAGTTTTTTTATACAATGACATAGGCATTGTGGTTACATCGTGTATATAAGCAGTAACTAGTATATCACTATTTATAAAATATAATTTTTATACTAATATTTTTATAAAAAAATTATTATTTTTTAAATGTTGAATGTGTTTTTTTTTAATTACTAAAAATGTGATTTTGAAAAAAATAATAATGTTAAATTGCTAAATATGCATTTTAAGATTAAGGGCATTTTTGTCAAAATACATCTAATCCCATTCATTTCTAGAGTCAACCAAACATAAGAATGCTTATTCAGCTACTGATTCCAAAGCTCTAACCAAACAACATAATTACATTCTCATTCATTTTCATTTCATTCTCATTACCATTACCATTACTATTACTATTCCAGGTATCTAAGGATTTTCTTTCTTCAGTCACACTCTCTTTAAAAAGCCACCAAGTTTCATTAGCTCAAGTGGTAAGAGCACCTACTACCTAGGATCTCGGTCTTGGGTTCGAGTCACACTGGGGTAGGCGTGAAAACCAATTATCCCTAATGGGATGGAGTGGAGATTGGGTAGTATTAGGTATTTTCCTTTAATTTGTAGTTAAGCCCCACTTTAATTAAAAAAAAAAAAAAACTCTAAATACTCTATTGCTGGATGAGAAAAATACACAAAAAAATTATATAATTATAGTTTTGTTTTTAGTTTTAATTTTATTTAGAGACAACTTTTAATAGTATAAATTTTGAGAGTAATTTGTGAGAGCTATTTTGGAGTACCAATTCAAGAAGATAATTATTCATTCTAGAAGAGCAAAATAATAACTTTTAAGAGGACGTCTACAGCTCGTCTAAAAGGAGAAAATCAACAAATATAATTTTATTGTCTCAACTTTTTTACTTTATTTAACTTCTGTATCTCTTGTAATGGTTAAAATTTATCGGATTTTATTCTTAATTTCTAATATGAGCTAAATACTTTATCCAAGGTTACAAATTAACCCAATCATATAACTTGGATTTATTTACCTCTCTTTGTTATTTAATTGTCTATTATAATTTGTTTGATTTGTTGCTTCTAACTACTTGGCTAATAATTAGATAATTTTTTTTTGGAAACTGTAATTAAATTAGAAAATGAATTTATGTATTTAGCATATAGGTGAGATAGTGATACATTTGCTTCGTGTGTGTAACCATTAACTTAATGATTCATTTTTAATTTTAATTTGATAGGAATATAGTAAATTAGATTAAAGTCAAATTTATATTTGATTATCAGAAGAAACCTGTAAATAATTAAGATCACTTGACTAACAAATTATCTGGGCAAATTTAGTTAAATATATGTTAAAAAAAAATACAAGTATGTGGTTGGGTGAGCTTGTACTCTAGATGTTTCTTTTTTTGTTTATCTAATTGATATGCATTTTATTTTAATTTTACATCGTTGTTTTATTTTTTCTTTTTCAACTTTCATTTTATTTACAATTATATGAATGGGCAAATTGTAAAAAAATAGCCTGAAGTTTGAGGTTATATAATTTAAACTCTGAAATTTAAACTTTGTAAAATAATACTTTGAGATTAAGAATTTCTGAAAATTAATACCTTGTATTGACTTTTTGACCAATTTTAATAATAAAAAAATAATAATATTCTTCATTAAAACTATATTAGTGCTAATTATTCTCCTTAATTTTGAGAATATTATTGTCTTTTACCAATTAAAGTTATTCAAAAAGCCAACTCATGATATTAATTTTCAGAAATTATTAACATTAGGGTATTATTTTGTGGAGTCCAAACTTCAGGGTTTAAATTGCAGAACACCCAAATCTCAAAATTATTTTTTATAATTTACCCTATCATAGTTGAATAAATTTTAGTAGTTAGAAAAACAAAAATTAGTATATAACTCTTATTTATCATTATATTACTTGTTTTGTCAATTGCACTTAGAGTGTTAAATAATCACATCAGCAATATTTTCGTAATTGGACATTAAAAAATCTCATTGACTATTTATTTATCAATGTTCTGGATATTGGGATAAATACAAATTTAAAATTGAAGTATGAAGAAAGATCTTGTAAAGATTATCAATTACACAAAGGTAGATGTAAAAACACTAATTTAATTTATTTTTTCCTCAATGGGGATTGTTTTTCAAGTTTATTACAGTCAACTATTTCTGTACAGTGGTTCAATAACAACTGGAAAGCTCAATAACCCGATACAATTTAATCTTTAAATAAGATAAAAAGTATAAGAGAATTTTTAAGAACACTAGCGATTTTTGTGGCATAGTCAACATTTTTTTTAAAATTACTTTCAGAAGAAACGTGAGGGTTGAGGAATTTTTTTTTAAAGCTATTCAACTGTTGCCTATTTGTTTTTCATTAGTAAGTATGCTGTAAGTCTAATTAAACTTATACACATAAAACAAACTTTGTTTTGTCTATCACTAATTGCAGAAAAGAAAAGTCAAGGGCACATTGGTAGTTGACTGACTGGTTGGTATACAAGGATAACTTTTGGATTCCTGATGATATTAAATTATCATTCTTTTTTTATTGAGAAAATATCCTCCCTCTCGCTTTTTTTTAAAAATAAATAATAGAAATTATCCCCATTTTTTTAAATAAATATTATGGATAATTATTCCGTAAAAAAAACAGATCATAAGATAATTACAAAAAAAAAAAAAAACAAACAGGAAAAATATTAGTTGGTTTTTGTTATTGTCTCTTTAAAAATAATTTTAAAATTTGAGGTTAAGTTTAGGTATCGACAAGGATATTTCTGGTTTTAACTTCATTTTTTTTCCTTTTGAATTTTGGCTGAAAGGTGAATTTGTCCATAAACTAAATTATGAATGGAGGATTTTGTTAATTTAAAAGAGATAATTATATTTTTATACCTTGTATTTTAATTATTTGTTTAATTTATATTTTGTATTTTGGTTATTATCAATATTGACCTTCCAATTTAAAATTTGTAACAAATTTATTCTTTCTCTAGGTCAAATACCAATTTTGACCATTATATTTACTAAAATATTCTCAAAAAGTTTATATATATATATATATATATTAAAAGAAGTCAAATTTAAAACTTATATAAATTGATAAAGTTTTCTTTTAATAATATTTAATTTTGTAGGCTTTTGCATTTTTTAAACTATTATTTTTAGATAATTGTTCTTTTAGTTATTAATTTTAATTAGTTTTAAATTTAAATTAAGTATTAAAATGTATATTATTAAAGTTTATAAGGCTATTTTGATAAATTAGATGGTCAAAATTGGTATTTCACCCAAAAAAAGTATAAATTTATTATAAGTTTCAAATATAGAGATTAATGTTAATAATAACTAAAATATAAGATATAAATTGAATAAACAATCAAAACGCAAAGTATAGGAATGTAATTAATCCTTTTAAAAATTATGGATTGCCTAATTTATCAAATTCCAAAAGGAGGATTAAATCACATCAATATCATCTCTTTTATGTCAAAATTACATTGACGCTCTATAGAAGTAAAATATTTACATCAACACCCTGTAGCATTCAAAAAGTACCGTACTTCCTCATTTAGTTAAATTTGACTAAAGTTTTTCTTTTGATAATTGGAATTTCATTAAATTTAAAATTTTATATTAAACCAACAATTAATTGTTTACATTAGAGAAATAAAATAGTTAAGTGGACAAATTTCATAAATTCTTCATCTATTTAGGCCTAAGGTGTCACTGTAATTTTTTCCAAAAGTGATCCTTATAGCTATTCTTTTAAAATTATAAGCCCTGTTTGGTTCGCCTATTTAAATGTGTATATTTGAATGGAAATTGTGGAATGTGTTATAATTAGAATGGGAGACATTTGAATGGAAAAAATAGTAGAATGTATTGGCCCCGTTTGTTTCGCCTATTTGAATGTGTGTATTTGAATGGAAATTGTAGAATGGGTTATAATTGGAATGGAAGACATTTGAATGGAAAAATAGTAGAATGGGTTATAATTAGAATGGGAGTATTGGAATGGACCATTCAAAAACACCTCTTCCTCTCTATTCTCATCCAAGACACAAAAATCCATTCAAATAGTTGATGTGACTGATGAACCATTTGAATGGAAAAACTAAATTGTTGAAACAAACACTCATTCCAAAAGACCATTTAAATGGAAAATTTAGAGTTGTTGAAACAAACACCCATTCAAATGGATTTTCCATTCCAATGGAATGGAATGGGCGAACCAAACGGCCCCTAAAACTTTATTCTTTAAAATATTTAGAGAGGGAGCTAAATCAGAGGCGGTAGGCCCAAAAATAAAAAGAAAAGAAAATCTAGGCTAAAATTCCTAAAAGTCACAAAAAATACTATTTTCTTAACAAAGATAATATACCATATTGGATTACCGTACCAAACAATGAATTGAAAAAAAAAAAAAAGAATAATAAAGGAAGAACACAAAATTAATGTTCATGCTACATGAATGAGATAACCAATAAACGACACATAGACAATTAGAGATAGTCCGTTTTATTCCACCACCCAAGCCATACGATGAGAGGTTTAGTAGAAGAAGAAAGAACATACACCATATATAAAAACAAATTAAGGTTATTAATATTATTTATCTTTTTTCTTTTTTTTTTTTTAAGGTTTTCAACGATAGAGTCCAACTTCTTTGGTGCAAATAGGGATATTTTCGGAAAGTCAAGGCATATAAAATTTATATATTTTTTTTCAACAGAAATAAATTAAAAAAAGTATAAAAGAGCAAAAGTTGTAGTAATTGATTTTGCCAATAGAAGAGGAGGCTGTTCTTCATACGTTTCATTCCCAGTATCCAAAACTAACAGAAAATTACACAAACAACACCCCCTTTTTTTATTATTAATAATAATTATTTCTCTTATTTTTAGTTTTATTTTTTTTTCCCCTCTTTCTCTTTCTCTTTCTCTATCCCAAACCCAAACCCAAACCCAAACCAATCGCTAATCTCTCTAATCTCTTTCTGTCTTTCCTTCATTCTCTTCAATCGCTCCAAACCCTAACCGCTCTAATCTCCTGCCTCTCACCCCATTTTAGCTTCCCAATCCTCTCTCTCTCTCTTTGTGTGCCGCTTTCTCTCTCTAGACGTTTCGGCTAATCCGAAACTTGTTTCTGAAACGCACGCATTGGTTTCGATTCCGAGACGCATAAGAAATTATCGGAGGACGATTACGTTTCGGGCTTAATCCTCAATCGAAAGCGGGGTAGGGTTAGCACTCTGTATCTCTCTCTCTCTCTCTATAAATATTGGGTGCCGCTTTCTCTCTCTAGAACTTTCTTCTTGTTTTTCACTCTTGACGTGCTCAAACCCTAGGTCCTCTGGAAGTGATAGAGGCTCATGTGTGGCTTCTAGGGTTTCCATTTTTGTGGACTCTGATTTCTGTTGTTGCTTAGGGTTTTAATCTGATTGAACCGGTTTATGGGTGTGAATTGTTGTTGGAGGATATTGGGTCGTCTTTCTTTGCTATCGTAGTTCGGCGAATTTGTTAGCCGTATCTCACTGGGGTTTTTTTGGGCACTGATGAGGGTGTTGTGAGTTTTCTTGGTATTTTCCCCAAAATCCATCTTTGTTTTGAAGATGGAGGTGTAGTGGGATTCCTTTTTATTTTTTTCTAACCCCAGTTGTTGTACGACTCTGGCATCTCGTTATCTCCATTGCCTTTCTTCTCGTTTTCTGGGTTCACACCCGTGTGTATGTAGTGCATATATGTGGAGGAAAAACACTTGGTTCTGAGGAAGTTCTGGCCAGTGGGTGTAGGGCTGTTAACTGATTAATTAGGAGTGATTGCAATACAAGTCGGTTTTCTTAGGCATAAGAAAAGCTTGGTGGAGCTTGGAATTAAGGGTTTTTGTGCTCGGAAGGATAAAGAGTTTTGTCCGCCGGGTTTGCGACTTTGAGAACATTGGTTGTTTCATTGATTTTTTAGCGGAGATAGATGAACCATAGGTCTGATATATCAGATAATTAGTGCGCATTGGTTGTTGCTAATTGGGGTTTATTGTGAAGCAAAGCTTGAAGTTGTAATTCAGTAATTCTTTTTCGAAATATAACAATTTGGAAAAGGGTGGAGGTTGTGAAAAAGGCAGGAGTGTTTCTGTTGTAATATCTGATCATGTACAGTGCTCCTTATGGAAAGAAGTGAACCCACGTTAGTTCCACAATGGTTGAGAAGTACTGGAAGTGTTACTGGGGGTGGCAATTCAGCCCACCACTTTGCGTCATCTTCTTCTCACTCAGGTACATCCGGTTCAAAAATTTGTGCACCTAAAGTGTGCTATTGCTATTAATATGTACTGCTTATTTGTCTATTTATTTATTTATTTACTTACTCGAGTGCTTCATGATCATGTATATTTAATTTTGTTTTTTGTTACGATTGTTATGTAGATATTTCTTTGGCGCCTCATGCGAGAAATAAAACTTCTAAGACCTTAAGTGAATTTGAAACACCTCGTTCTACTTTTCTTGATCGGTCTTCCTCATCTAACTCACGAAGAAGTTCAAGTAACGGTTCTGCTAAGCATGCCTATAGTAGTTTTAACAGAAGTCACCGTGATAAGGACCGTGAGAAAGACAAAGATAGATTTGGAGACCATTGGGATCGGGATTCATCTGACCCCTTGGGAAACATATTTAGTGGTAGGGTTGAGAAGGACACACTGCGGCGTTCCCAGTCTATGGTTTCAAGGAAGCAAGGTGAGCTGTTATCTCGAAGGGCTAGTGTGGACGTGAAAAGCTCTAGCAACAGTAATCACAGCAATGGCAATGGCACCCTTTCTGGGAGTGTTGGTGCTAGCATCCAAAAGGCTGTCTTTGAAAAGGACTTTCCCTCACTCGGAACTGAAGAAAGGCAAGCTGGGCCTGATGTTGGAAGAGTTTCCTCCCCTGGTTTTACTACTGCTGTTCAGAGTTTGCCTGTTGCTAATCCTGCTTTGGTTGGTGGAGAAGGATGGACATCAGCGCTTGTAGAGCCCCCAGTCAAGGGAAGCAGTAGCTCAGGATCCTTTTCTGTTCAACCAACTGTTGCAGCAGCTACTCCTGGGTCTGGCACTTCAACTGCAATGGCTGGTCTTAATATGGCTGAAGCTTTGGCACAGGCTCCATCAAGAACTCGTGCTGCACCACAGGTAAGTGAGAAAATCATATATTCCTCAAGTTAACAATCTGTAGTATGATTGTTTTGGGAAAAAAAAAATTGTACCTTTTATATTGATCTATTGATTATTTCTTTATTTATTTTGGTTTCTAGTTATCTGTCAAGACACAAAGGCTCGAGGAATTGGCTATTAAGCAGTCAAGGCAATTAATACCAGTGACACCTTCAATGCCTAAAGCTTCAGTAAGTGGATTGCAATTGATACTTGTGCCTTGTGGTAGCTTGTTTTTATATATACTAATTAAATTGATGTTTATTGATAGTCATTCACGGGTTTTGTTGTTGTTGTTGTTGGGTTTGTGCCAATTTTCTAATCTATTAAATTTTTGTCCATCTATGTGGTCCTGGGCTGGGACTTGGGAGATGAAGAAAATAACCAGATTGTGATAAAAGTTACTTGCTTTATGTAACCTCTGTAATATCCTCTCACAAATTTTGCCGGTGATTGAATTAGCTTCTTGCTTATACAATTATTTAGGTATTCATATTTCTCCCCTCTAGTAACAGACTAATGTTATGACCCATTGTCTTTGTTGAATTTTGAAGTTTATGAGTTGTGTTGTGTGCAGTTAATTTCATGCATGTAACTTCGTATCTGTCTTTAGATACCTTATTTCTTTGTCTAAAACTACTCTAGGCAGGCTACTGTTAATTTCTTTTATGCATTTGTTTTTCCATTTGTTCTTCTATGTGGGAAAATTCCAAATGAGAAACATTATGCAACAGTTAATGTTTATTGACATACTTGTCCTTTCCTGTAGTAAAATTGTGTTATATTTCTGCTGTCTTTTAAGTTTAAAGTTTGCATGAAAAGTATAGCATATTGTTAGATGTCCTAAGCTTTAGGTTTCTAGTACTTTTTGTTGACAAGTTACTTTTTAATTGTTGGAATGAGTTATGGTCAGAGATTCTCACAGTACATTCATTTGAGATTCTGCCTCTCCTTTCTCCCTTATTTTTTTATTAAATAAAGCCAATTATTACCATAACAGATAAAACAGGAGCATTTTCGTGTAAAGTATGTTACTGTTTTAACTTATTAGTCAGACAAGAATAATCTTTTGTTGTTTCGTTGCTTTGATGGTTAGGGTGTGTGTGTGTGTATATATATTCTTTTTTTGGTTTCATAATGTATACCTACATGTTATCCTCGCCATTGGGTGTTGTTTGCTTGGGTTGAAGCATAAGTATTCCTTTCACATCAATTGATTCTCTTCTTGCAATATGAGAAGTGAAACTGCCTCCTCTTCTCCCTGCTTGAGAGGCAAAATCATAATTTATCATGAGGCTAACTGTTGGTTTCATAATGCATGCCTACATGGTTGGGCCATGGGTGAAAGGCTTGTTTTGATGTTTTCTTTTCGAATTAAATAGCTGTTCTTGACTTGTTGTAAAGTTTTACAATTTGAAAAATATTTGGTGCTATTGGTATAAAACAATCTGATTGCTAGGACTTGCTTAAGAGATTCAAGTGAATAAAGTTTTTCAGACTCTGGACTTTGCTAGTTGGGATTTAATGTGGCTGTTTCTCTTGTATGTAGCTTTCATTTCGTATTTGCTGTCTTTTAACCTGCCTTTTCAAGTCATCTTCTTCTTTTTGTTTTGTTTTTTTTTTTTTGGGGTTGGGGGTTGTGTGTGTATAATTCTTGTTGTTTACTTGTTCTAGTGAAATACCTTAACTTACATTAAAATGTTGCACATATTGAACACAAATTTGATTAATCATATTTTGGTAGCTTAGTAGTTGCCGACAGTATGCAACTATGTTTCATTAGCCAAAAATGTTGACTGTTCTATGATCTTCGCATTGATGTGCTTAAATTTTGGTCAAGTAAGATATTATTTATTGGAGTTGCTAGTCTCTCTCTCTCTCTCTCTCTCTTCTTTTCTTTTCTTATCTTCTCTTGCGGATAATCCAAATGATGTTTGAGAAGGGTGGTTGGAGATAATAATAGAAGATTATTATCAGTTTAGGGTAGCTTTTCTTTTTTGTCATGTACTTTCTTGAGGTTCATCCCTATCACTCTGCCCACTTGTTTTCCACTCATTATTGGTGGTTTTGCATGATGGAGAATATCTGGGGTGGATGGGTGTGGCAAGGTTCTTCAGACAAACGATTCTGAAGATGCTATATAGTACGCAATAAGTGAGAAGCTCACACACATCGTAGATATGTACTGCTTTTTGCTAGAAGTGTGTCAATTTCTTTTTGATTTAATTGTAATATTTTTTTTTCGCTGAAGGATCTAATTGTAATAATTATTTTGACTTTTCAGGTTCTTAGTTCTGAAAAATCAAAGCCCAAAACAGGCGCCAGAAGTGGTGAAGTGAATGTGGCTACTAAGAGTGGGCAGCAGCAGCAGTCTTCACTGCACAACGTTAATCAATACCTCCGTGGTGGTGCTATGAAGTCTGATACTCCAAAGACATCTCATGGGAAGTTTCTCGTTCTCAAACCAGTCTGGGAAAATGGTTTATCTCCTTCTTCGAAAGATGTCACTAGCCCGACAAATAACTCCACCAATAAAGCAGTAAATACTCAGGTTGCTGTTGCTTCTCCAGTTGTATCTGCTCCTTCTAGGAGTCCCAACAGCCAGAAAGTTGCCTCTCTGGAGCGCAAGGTTGCTGCACTGGATTTGAAATCAGGACCTACTTTGGAAAAGAAACCTTCCTTGTCTCAAGTTCAGAGCCGGAATGATTTTTTCAATCTCATAAAGAAGAAAACCTCCGTGAACCCTTCAACTGTTATCCCCGTTTCAGTCCCTAATATTTCGTCTCCTACGAGTGAGAAATCAGGTGAAGAAACTAGGGAGGCATTCAGTGGTCCTGCAAGTCCGCATACTGTTGAAAACGGTGCTGAAGTGAACGGCAGTGGTGATAGCTGTAAAGAAATTCAGAGATATTCTGATGTTGGAGATGATGAATGCTCCGGTGCAGCTGTTTATGTGGATGATGAGGAAGAGGCTAAATTCCTTCGATCCCTTGGATGGGAAGAAAATGCTGGTGAGGATGAAGGCCTTACAGAGGAGGAGATCAATGCATTTTATGAGGAGGTAAATAAAACTTTCTTTGCCTTTTTCTTGTCTTTGNAAGAGGCCATCCTCGAAACTATGCCGTGGAATGCAGCCAAAGCTTTCGATGCGGACCGAATCTCATGCCACTAACCCTGGTGGAGCATCCTCTGAATTAAGTTCATCTGACTCTGGATCTGATGCATGATATTACTTTTTTCCCCCCCTTACATAATTAGATCCAAGAAGTTCCAATTTTTTGAAAGCAGGATGGTTAGTTCTTTTTTTTTTTTTTTTTGAAAAGAAAGCTGATGAGAGTTGGGTATGAGAGAAGAGAGGGTGGAGGGGTGGGTTTTTGTTGGAACTCTGTATTCTGCAAATAGTGCAATAAGTTACAGGTGCCTCAATCCTACCTACTGCTAAAACGGGGTTTTTTTAGGTTCCAAAATTTTTAGGGAGAGGGTAGGGGTTAGGGGCTGTTTTTGTCTGCAGTGATGAAAGGTGCTGAGAAATTGCTGTCATTTGGTGTATTTTGGTCCTTCTTTTCCTTTTTTTCTTTCAGGAGGGTTTGATTCAAAAAGAAAAAGGCTCATGCTGTTTTTGGTCAATTTTACGGAAAAGAAATCAAAAGGTTTTATTTTTAGTTGAGATCATTCTTTCTTTATATATATGACTTAGCTTTCAAGTTCCAACTTGATGATGTCTTGGCATTTTATTCCTAGTTTGTATAAAACAGCACTTGTTATAACCTGTACGATATTCGCACTAATTAAGCTTGAGGTAGTAAATGGAAAGTGGATCTACAATCCCGCAAAAAAAAAAGGATGGATTTGCAATTATTTAGTTTTATCAACGTAACTTAAATTACATAACATTTGATTTTGTTTTATGACTTTTATTTTTAAAATTTTTAATTAATAATCTTATATATAATATTTTAAGGCTTTATATTATCAAAACTCCTAAACTCGAACAAT
This sequence comes from Trema orientale, assembly GCA_002914845.1. Lineage (NCBI taxonomy): Eukaryota > Viridiplantae > Streptophyta > Magnoliopsida > Rosales > Cannabaceae > Trema > Trema orientale. Next base: position 188,707 of record JXTC01000301.1, on the reverse strand, counting down.
TCAATAAAATTAATCCTGATATCAATTTTTTAAATCAACATTTTTTGAACTTGGAACAATTTAGTAAAATTAATTTTGAACTCAATTTTTTAGAACAAAATCTCTTGAGGTTCTCTAATATTAGAGCAAAATTCCTTAAAGTTTCTTAATATTAGTTTTGTTAAGAAAAAAAAAAATGTTTCTGTTAGTTTTTTTTTACTATTAAGTCCTTATCCTCTTATTTGTGGCTTTTAGGTCCTCATTATTATATTTTTGTTTCACGTTAATACCTTTTAATATTTTCTATCCAAAATTGTTCTCAATTAGAAATTATCCAAAAGATGCTTAACTCAGTAGGGATAAAATTGAAAATAAAAGAAAATATTATTTTAAAAAATAAAAAAAGAGTTAAGATTATTTTTTTTGTTCAAGATGGAGGTAAAAAATTGGAAAATTTTCTTGAGTTTTAATATAGATTTACTTTGGTCAAAGTATTCAAATATCTAAAAGAGAGATATACATTTTGTTTTGCCCAATTTATAGAATATGTCCTCTATAAATTGGACAAAACTAAATGCATATCTTGTGACATTTTTTTTTGGTTGACATCTATATAGGCGCTATATTTTTTTTTAATCATCTTTTTAAGGACTTTTAAATGAGCATGAGATTTTTTGAAAAAAAAAATTGAAAGAACTATAACTAAAGGAAAAACAAGATGAAAAATGGTATAGTTAGTTCTATAAATCTTGTTGTTTTTTTTTTTTAAATGAAAGGAATATATGTATACCTCTGTTCTAGATATATGAATACTTGGAACAAAATAGATCCACATTGGAACCCAATAAAATTTTTTAATTTCTTACCTTCGTTTTGAACTAAAACGATAACCCCAACTCTTTTTTTATTTTTTTAAATAATAATTTCTCTTTATTTCCAATTTTATCCCTGCTGAGGTAAGCACCTTTTGGGCAAGTGCTATTTGACAACAATTTTGGATAAAAAATATTAAAAGGGATCAACGTGAAACAAAAAATATAATAATAAGGACCTAAAAACCACAAATAAGAGAATATGGACTTAATAATAAAAAAAACTAACAGAAATATTTTTTTTCTAACAAAACTAATATTAGAGAATTTCATGGGTTTTTGCTCTAATATTAGAAACTTCAGGGGTTTTGCTCTAAAAAATTGAGTTCATGGTTAAGTTTACTGAATTATTCCGAATTTAGGAGATTTTGATAATAAAAGGCCTTTTTTAAAAAAAAATTTTAAAACGGGTCAAGTATTGGCCACAGCGGCCCGACCCGGCCAACTCATTTTTCTTTTTCTTTTTGGCTTTTTAATTTTCTTCCTTTTTTGATGACATGCTGGGTAAAAAACCTATCATGCATAAGTTGAGTTCCACAGCGGTTTTTTTCCGATCTGCACTTGATTTTGATTAGTTTTTCTATATATAAAAAGTCCAACTTGTGAACATTTAAATTTATCCTAATTATGAGCCCTTCATTTTTTATTATATAAAAAAAATTTCAGATGATTTAGTAGTTCTTAGAGAGCTTTATTTAGAAATCAAGGGTTTCACTAAAGAGAAGGTCAATGACCAAAATGATAGTTTTGAAAGAGTTCATGGACAAAAAGAAATTGTAAAGGACATGGAGCTTAGGATAGGAGGAGAGAACAATGATGATTCCCTCAATCGCTGGTAGGAGAGGGATTTTTTTTTCCCTTTTCTGTTTCAACCCATTTAGTTAAATGACCTTAAAAGTGATTTATTTTTGTTCCATAACCTTCCGAAAGATTTTGGTGGACTAACTTATCTTTAATAAAATTTTGTTTTCCCTAGAATTCGCATGCTCATATGCTCCTCAAACTTCCAAATCATCCTTTTTTCCCCCCTTAAAATGAGATTTCAAGTAGGAAAATTTAGGGGATTGTATGACATTTATGATGAAAATTGAAAAATAAGAGAAAATTAACAGATTAGGGGAAAAAATTACGGAATCATCAACACAACATTAATTGAAAAATGAAAATGAAATCAGAAACTTACCCTATTGAAAACTCGAGCACATTCTGATGCCAGTTTAGAATGATAAATATATTTTTTGATCCAATTATTTTTTTTCAATGAATAGTATCCAATAGCTAGGAATGTCAATTTCTCTCTCCGGGTTGGGTACCACCTAAGGAATAGAATTCACCTATACCCAAATTGTGTCCCATTTCCTATTTCATTCATAAAATAATGTCACATATCCTTTTGAAAATTACCCCATTAAACCTTGTTTGGCAAGAAAAAAAAAAAAGTTAAAGTAGTATGATTATCAGTCTCAATGGCCTTACTTTCATTGAAACTAAATAGATCCTAGGGTTAACTAGTTATTTCACTATTTTTTAGCCCAAAACTTAATATATGATCAAACTTAAAAGTTTATAGCTAAATGACTAACTCACTTAATAACAAAAATGGAAATACAATATATTCCACAACTAAATCTTTAAAAAAATAGACATTTAGCTATTATTTTTAAAATATAGACATCTACTTAAAATAATTTAAAAAATAAATCATTCACCTAGTTTTGTGTAGATCCTACATTATCATGTCATGATCATAATTCATTCAGCACCTATAGTTTAGTATCAAAAAGCTTATCGGGCCCATTCAACATTATCTAATAATAGATCAACCATCTATGGAGTCATGGCCCTTCTTAATTTGGTATAGTATCCCATTATGAAGTTAATCCCAAAAATTACAAAAAGAAAAAACGTATGGATTGTAGCTTTAAAAATAAAAGATCAATTGTAAATCAAAGAAAAATAAATATTTTGAGAGAGTTCTTCTTCTTGCTCAAATGGCAACAGCAAGGCTTCTTAATGGCTTTGTTTTCAAGTATTCTGTACATGTGCATAATCCAGTTGTTTTTGTTGTAATATTTTATTTAAATTCCAAAGTATTTTTTTTTTCTAGAAAGGGAATATTTTTTATTCTATCTTTTCTACAAGGCTTTTTGCCTTATTCTACAATACCTTAATCAACAAGGTCTTACTTTGTAAGACTCTTAGTCTTTTCATAGAAGTTTTTTTTTTTAATTTATTAAACGCCATGTGTACCTCCCTTCTTCTCCAAGTCTTTTTGTGCTATATATATATATATATATATATGGTATATGGGTGAAGTAAAAACGTGAAGAAGAAAAAAAAAAAGTGAGAGCCATTTGTATTTGGCTCGGAGAGAGAGAAAGGAAACTAAAGAGAGTTCTCTTGTCTGCATAATTTATATATTGCTAGAAATTTGGTAGTGTCGTTGTCTACTCTTCGTCTTTGGGAGTGCGCCCTTAGTCGAAGATTGGTCGTTGTATCTTGGAGGAAAGACCGATGTGAAGCCTATTTCACACCTTGACATTATCTGAGAGGGGCAGAATCTTTCTTTACGGACATTGAATGTCACGCCTCAACCACAATTTGTACTTATTTACTGTTTACTATTAATTATCTATATTGTAGATTGTGTTAGTTATTTCTATTGCAGCTTCCATACTTATCATTGATTTTCAATAAAACTCCAACAGTTTTTAATCTCCCTGAGGGTTTCGCACCATAGAAGACGAGTGGGCCTTTCTAATACCGACCTTTTGAGAGTTGCCAAAGAAAACCATATGAGAGGTAGAGAGAAGTCATGATGATTTTGATATCTCGTTTCTATAACATTCTTTTTTTCAAATTATCTTTTGCTCTTGCCAAACAAGGTTTAATGAGGTGTTTCTCAAAAGGACATTCGGCGTTTTTACGTTAATGAGATAGGAAAGGGGACACAATTTGAGGACAGGTGATCTCTCTACACCATCGAGCTGTGGCAGTTTTAATTGGGGTTTAATTATGAGATGGGTATTAAAAGACATACTCAAGCAGGGTTCGGGTGAGGATAAACCCACCCCGATATACTTCCCTTATGAAAGTATTTTATATAGTTATATATATGTATATGTATAATGTATGGGGTGAATATTATATTTTCCCCTCAAATTTTGTAGTTTGTCTCAATATGCTTCTAGAACTTTTAAAATTTTTAAAATTTCTCCTTAAACCACTAAATTCATCATTAGGTCAGGCAAATAGATAATTTGACAAGTACAATTTTTTTGTTTGTTTGCCTAAGTGACTAACAGTGACGATTTTAGTGGTTTAGGAGGAAAACTGAAACTTGTAATAATTCGAATGGCATATTGAGAAGTTATATATAGTTTGGATGCATATATAATAATAAATAAGAAAAATCTAATATATCACATAAATATAAAATAAATAGGTTTTAATATTAATATGGTGTGTTTGATGAATTATTTCTTTTATGTTATTATTGTGGTTAATTTTTCTTTATGAATTTTTATTGTTTTCTATTTATTTATACTAGTAATAATAAGAATTGTGTTTTCATAGAGAATCCGTTGGGTACACGCATCTTGGTGAGTAATCCCTAGTAGTGATGTTAAGTAGACTGTGCGATACTGGCCTAGACATATTTAACAGCGGCACTTTCATATCTTCTATAGTGCTAGCTCAGACAAGATTAGTAAGCATGTCGTATCAGCTTGGACATGATTAGTAATCGTGTCATGTTGTTCTCGATCCGTAGCTTGTCTGTGTCATACATGTTATCGTGCTTGTCTATTTTTGTGTCTAATTGTTCCCGTTTTCGATATCATGCTATTATCGTGTCTAAATGTATCCGTTTCCGATATTATGCTATTTCTGTATCTAATTGTGTTTGTTTCCAACATTGTGAAATTTTCGGGTCTAATCGTGCTCGTTATGGTATTATGATGTTTTAGTATTTAATTGTACCTGTTTTAGATTTTATGTTATTTTCGTGCGTAATTCTGTTTTTTTCCTTTTTTTTTTTTTTGGCTCTCGACATTATGTTATTATTGTGTCTAACCATGCCCCTTTTTTATATCATATATAATTTTCACTTCTAATTATTTCTATTTTCAAACTCTTATTGCTCTTATGCTATAATCGTGCTCATTATATTTTTTTTTTTTCAAATTTAGGTGTTTTAATACTATTAATACATATGTAGGTTTAAGTAATTATGAATTATTAATTGTCATGTATAAAAAGAAATTATTTGAAAAAAATGAGATAAATTTAATATAAAATCAAGTCTAATCTGAAGTATGCGAAAAATGATAATTAATTTGGATTTTTATAATCTAAGTACATACTAACTAAATTGACGCTAACTTGAATTATATCAAAGTATATTACTCAAAAATTATGTTTGGTACCTAGTCAAATTATATTTTTCTTTCTTAGCTTTTTAAGGGCTTTCTATTGTTTTGCCCTTAGACCCTTAATATCTTTGAACTATTTTACTCAAATTTAATAAATTTTGGGGTTTTCTCTAAAAAAAAATAGAGATTGAATAATATTGATGCATAGATATTATTTTTACCTAGAAACATATTTTTCTTTCTTTTCTCTATTTCCTTTTTGGTATTTATTGTGTTAAAATTATGCCAATTTTTTTATTTAAGTTTAATTTAAATATATCTTTTGCGAACTAATTATTATTTTTTTAATTATGTCTGTTGTGTCTATTATTCGTGTCGATCGTGCCAGCCCAACACATTTACTCATCATATCGTGATGTTTCATGCCGACTCATAATCAGGTCGTGCCCATTAGCACCTGCATGTTTTGACACCTCTAGTGTCTACTAGTCCCGACCCGTCTACAAATTTTCGAAAAATGATTAAAAGGAGGGGAGAGGAAGATGAACGGTAAAAAAAAATAAAAAATAAAAAAAATAAAAAAAAATGAATGAAAGGGGAGGAAAATGCCATGAACATAGCACAGCACCCCTAAAAGCTTCGGTAGTAGAGAGATTCAGTGTACTGCATCGAAAATATCAGAGGATAAAAGCTCAAGGCTCTATAAAAATTTTCTGAAATTGGTTAAGGCAATGAAGAAGAAGATAAACATTCCTAGATACTTAAATCGTGTCAAAACTCGGACAAAAATCATCTGTCCCTGTCTCCTCCATGTCCCACGAATGATGGTTTGCCACCTCATCTTAATTTATAAGCTGCTAAATAATGGACTCATACTTGCTAAAGACATTTATTGTTGTTTCAGCAGTCCTCTTGTTAAAAGTTACTTAACAGAGATAACAGAAGTATGCAATGCATGTGCTGGTGCATTAGAAGGAAGAATACGTCCACACAATCCGAGTTTTGATTTATAACTTCCTTCACTCCGAAGTCTAGAAAACTCGAAAAACACGACTAAAAATGCTACGAAGACATCCGAGAAAGAAAATGGAGAGGGTAAAGTAGATCTAGGACATACAACTAAAGTGGATAAATGCTATTTTTGCTGTGAAACAACTGGCAAAAGAGATCAAGCCAACTCTAAGCAAGAGTTGAGAGATAAGCTTCTTTTTCTTATGGAAAAGTCTCAGTGAGACCACTTCCCAGACGGCGACAATCAAAGGAAAAGGAATAGGAGCTTGAATTAGACAAATTAATTAATTTCTTTTTCTTATGAAAACTCAAGGGCAGACCGCAGATCAAAGGAAAAGGAATAGGAGCTGTGATTCAATCTTGTTTATGCTATAGGGTTCGAAAACAATCGGTTTAGAATCCAGTTCAGAACTTGATGAAACCTCCTCCTATAGGAAAATCTAAGTAAACCCTGACCGAGAAATCAAGTGCATCACAAGACTCCCAAATCTTCAAGAAGAAATTTCGGTGAGCTAGAGAGCTTAGACACGTATAATGGGCACAATGACGTCATATCTAGTTGGACCAACATAGCAAGTTTGTGAACATGACATTTACATGGTAAACTGTCTTTTATCGAACTGGTTGTATAATAAGTACAAGTAAGACAAGCAAATTCACAAATGACTTCTCACTTATGGTGTTGAGGCTTCAAAGAAACAGTTTGCAGCAATTTCCAAGTTATTCCGAGTGAGCAGTCCAATAAATCAGCCCGCTGCACAAAATAAAGTTCCAGTAAACTAGCAGAAATAGTACAACATGCAAGAAGAGTATGACTGCCATGAAAGTGCATCATACCAATCATTAATTTATTATGGCATGTGAGGTTGAGTGTGTTCGCAAGCAAATACAGCACAGGTTTGGGTGCCAATACGCAAAAATACAGCAAGCAAGAGACAGATAGTTGATTGTCATAGATTAAACGCAAGTGTAGATCAATGTATTCAAAACTGCATTTATTTTCTTACTCGAGACGTAATATAGGATATATAAGACAACAGCTTTGACTAGACCCACAACATGTTGGCCCTAATAAACAGAAACCAAGGAAGCACAATAACAACATCCTAATTATATATCGGAAAGAATAGAGAAAGAAGAGAGAGGGGGAAAGAGGGGGTTTCAAAATGATACCGCTGAATTGCTACAAAGGACAGAAGAAAGCTGCGGGGAGGAAAAGAAAAACCATCTTACCTAACCAACACAAACACACACTGCAAGACACCAGCTGTTCCTGTCCATACTGAAGGGCCAGTTTTCACAAGTGAATCTTGTATCAGGAGACCCACAGATGCCGCGAGAGAAACGAAGGATACAACATAGGCAAAGAAAAGCCAAAGCTTCAATCTGTGGTAAATCAAGGAAACATTAGCATCCAGCATTCATGATAAGCAAATGCAAGAACAAGTAATTCTCATGCAACGAGACGGACATCGAAATCACAACACAGCAACTATATCATCATTTATTTTTTTTTGGGGGGGGGGGGGGGGGGGGAAAAAATCAATCCACGGGGGTTTTTTTAAGGCCTTTCCTTTTTTGTTTGTGTAAACAATTTGACTACAACTATACCTAAACACGAAGTCCGGTTCAAGAAGAGAGAAGAGAAACATACTAAATAATCATGCTGAACAAGAAAGAGAACAGTAAACTATTACATTGATAAAATTTATGTTCCTTCCATTTCGCTTCTCTATCATGCATTTCGAGGCAGTTTTCAACTAGTAGTTATTACTGGTAATAGCAGTTTAAAAAGCAAGAGATCATGATTATCTAGAATCAAAGCTAGAACCAGTAAATCAACTGACAATAAATTGGTTCAGCTCTGTCCAACCCGTTAGCAATCTAGTTTTATTGGTACAAACGAGGTAGGGGCAAAAACATTGTTCCAGCCCAATAAACCGATCATATAAAACTTACCGACCTCGACATATTTACCTTTTCCCAAGATCAAGTTTTGTACAATTCTGCTCCAAATGTAATTCATTAAGTTTTAATATGGTTTATACTAAAAATTCATTTAGACATAATCAGATTACGTGATTTTCCTCCCATCCTTTACAAGCCTCTCTCTCCCACAATAAACAAAAGGAAGAAAAAATGGCATCGGAATCTGACTCAGGTTATATACTTTAATGCTCCTATGAGTATGCCGTATGAGTGCATTTGTAGAATAAAAAGAAAACAATATAAGTTGCTATACATCTAATTCCTTTGCTGCTAAGCAATGATCGTCAACAATTTAAAATTCAAGGTGTTCGTGTTTTTCCTTTTCTACCATGGTTAGGGATTGGAGTCCTATGTTGTAATTTTGTTTTCATGGGTGGATTTCTTATCCACTACAATTTTGTATTGTTTTATTTATAATACAAACCTTGTTTCTTTTCCAAGAAAAAAAAGGGTGTTCATGTAATATTTATTCAGAAGAATTGAAGGTCTACATCCTTGTGAGTGAGTTGATGTAAAAGATTGATTAGGCATTTGCAACTCATTAGGGAAATTAAATCTCAAAATTTTTCCACCCCTAAAGCTGACCACTTTGCACCTCAGCTAAATATAAAAGCATCTGCTGAATACAGATTGGCAAAAACCTTTATCCAGCTCAATAAACTGATCAAATCAATAAGCCTTGGGAAATACTGCAATGTCGTAATAAGATCATATATAAGCTATCATACTTGTACTTCAACATCATATCAATAGAGCCGTATTCTATCAGAACTGAAATATGCATTTGAAAAAAAAAAAAAAAAGGAGATCAAAGAAAAATTTTAATAAATTTCATAGGAAATGGGGTATAAAGGTCTAAAGGCCACCAACATATGGTTGTCATATTGGTTTTAACAATTTAGTTACATTCTATTTCAGTCTTTATGAACTAACGTGCAAAATCAACAATTCCATTATACTTTTGAACATGTATTTAGCGATAACTCATTCAAGCCATTCCTGTAAGAATAATGCTAAACATCCATCTTTTTAATATCACCTGATGTGACATATGATTTGTTACCGTACAAATGGTGAATAACATTCAACCTATTTGTGGCAAGTTTCTATTCACCGGTTAAATTGCGACAACTCATTTGCCACGTCAAGCGGTACGTATTAAAAAATGATAAACTAGGTGAGATCTTAGCACTATCCTTCCCACAATGCCACATTAACCTTCTCCTTTTTTTATTAAAAAAAAAATGAGGCTTAACTAACGACCTCTACTTATTACAAATTAAAGGAAAATACCTACTGTTATCCAATTCCCACCCCCATCCCATTAGGGATAATAGGTTTTCACGTCTACTCCCGATGTGACTCGAATCTAGGACCGAGATCCTAAGTAGTGGGTGCTCTTACCAATTAAGCCAACCCACTTCTGCCACATTAACTTATCAAGTAGTGTACTCTCTAATAAATGATTGCCATTTGTACCAATCCCACCTCGATTTCTCCATAGAACTGATGAGCTATCACCCAGACCCTAAGTTGATATCCAATAATCACGAATATGTATAACCTAGCACTTATGCATCAGCCTCTCATCTCATCAAATCAGGCCTCATGTTTCTGGGTTATGCTTCCCACGTAAACATGTCAATCTTTGAATCCTAGACTCAAGCTCCTCCTAGCTAGTGAAATCCTAGTTTTGAACATCAAATTTGACATGATCGGCAAAAACTCGGCACTTAAAAAATCCCAAATACTAAAACCCATAAGATTATGAAGCAATGGAAACTCTGGAAATGAATATATATATATATATAAATCAAGTAAGGGAGGGAAATTGCAAACCTCCACTCGCCCTCTTCGTAGGGAGAGTAATCAATGTCTTCTTTCCTAACGCAATTGAACATCAATGCAGCCAAGGAAGCGAAAATGCCTAGAAAAACCAATCGAAGCAATCACAGACCCAAAATCTAAACGAAACCCTAAAATTAGTTTGAACACAAGAATTGAAATAGGGAAGCAAGAGAGAGAAAGAGAGAGAGAGAGTTGAATAGGAGAGGAGAGGAGAGAAGCTGACCAGGAAGATAGTGGAGGAAGGAGACCTTGACGGAGCTGCAAACAACGGCGTCGATCCAAAACCACCAGCCGGCGCCGAAGATGGCTCCCGCTACACCTGGCCCGAATATCGCCCAAAGCTCCGCCAAATCCATCTATCTATCTATACACTTGTATCTATTACTATGCCTTTAGTACTCACTGATCGAAGATTCGATCCACAAACTCCAAACCCCAAACCCAACCCACTACTGCACTGCTCCCAACCTCAATTCCTCAACCTCCACTTAAACCAAATCAATCACTAATTACTATTCTGGTTGTTATTCTTATTATTCTTTTCTTTTATGCAAACCCGAATGACAACCCAACAACAACATGATTCCTCCACTCCCTTCCTTCCCATGTCTATTTTCTCTTTTTCTTTTCTCTTCTATTATTGTTATAATAATAAATTTATTATTATTATTATTATTATATCTTTTAGGGGATTATTAGGGTAGTTTTTGACGCAAAAATCACTAACTTTTAGGCGTCTTGGCATTTAGGTCCCTAATTTATAAATTTTGGTATTTAAATCCCAATTCTCTGTTGGCATCTATTAGTCTCTCCCTCAGTTTTGTCTTCACGCCTTGTAAAGGTGACAATTCAGGTTGGGCCTAACGGACTACGGGCTGGGCCGACGTCCGTAAATAATAGGGCCCAGGCTCAGCCTTTAATTCCTGACCTGTCTTTTTTTTTTTTCCCTTTCTTTTGGGCCTAGAATTTCTAGTCCCTTGTATGTGGAAATTAGACCCATTACCCGTTTTTAGGTTGGATATTTTCAACTTGCCCATTTTTAAAATGTGAATAATTTGTTACCCGTTTTTTCACCTACGTTTCCAATTTTACCCTTAGTTAACTTTTTTTTCCCGATAATTGTAAACAAGACGTTTCAACCTCTATAAGAGAGATAAAAATGTAACCAACTGGTTTTGGAACTAATAGTAAACAACTTGTTCGCGTCTATGCTTAAAAAAAACTTAAATTGTAAAAAACTGGTATAATTTACAGATCTGCTTCAGTGCTTTGGCTATAATTAACTTTTTTTTTCTTGATAACTGTAAACAAAAAGTTTCAACCTCTACAAGAGAGACAAAAATGTAACCAACTGATTTCGGAACTAATAGTAAACAACTTGTTCACTTCTATGCTTAAAAAGAACTTAAACTGTAAACAACTGGTATAATTTACAGATCTGCTTCAGTGCTTTGGCTATAATTTACTTTTTTTTTTTTCCGATAACTGTAAACAAGAAGTTTCAACCTTTATTAGAGAGACAAAAATTGAATCAACTGGTTTCACAAGTAATAGTAAACAACTTGTTCACTTCTATGCTTAAAAAGAAACTAAACTGTAAACAACTGCTATAACTTATAGATCTGCTTCAGTGCTTTAGTTATAATTATTTTTTTTTTCCGATAACAGTAAACAAAAAGTTTCAACCTCTATTAGAGAGACAAAAATATAATCAGCTGGTTTCGCAAGAAATAATAAACAACTTGTTCACGTCTATGCTTAAAAAGAAACTAAACTGTAAACAATTAGTTTACATGAAAAGCTTGCATTAATCTCCCATGCCGATTCCGAGCTTTATCGGCAAAAATGCCTCCGGTAGGTTTTTTTTTTTTCCAATGAATCGACCATAAAACCCACTCCAAGCCGATTTATTCAAAGAAGATGACAATTACAGAGAGAGAAGAGAGAGTGTGCGATTTTAGAAAGAGATGAGAGAGATTTCGGACATTTTTATAAAGAGAGAGAGAGGAGAGCGTTCGTCCTTTTTTAGAGAGAGAGAGAGGAGAGCGTTCGGCTATTTTTAGAGAGAGAGAGAAGAGAGCGTTCGACAATTTTTAGAGAGAGAAGGAAGAGAGACCATGAAAGAGCCGATTTATTCACGTTTATTTTTAAGGGTAATTTAGGTAGTTTACAAATAAAAAAAGGTATGAGTAGAAGATTATAAAAAAAGGGGGTAATCATATTTAATTAAGGGTAATTGCCAAATT
>JXTC01000301.1:155569-174808 GCA_002914845.1 Trema orientale | reverse complement strand
ATTAAGTCCCCTGAGCTATAGCGGATGTGATCATTCGCTAGAGCTCATCAAGCTCGACCTTGATTTGTCTTGAATCTGATAACTGAAGAAGCTTGCTGATGGTTTCTCCAAACACGTTTTCCAGCCCAAAAGAAGATTTGATGCGAATTGCAGGCAAACCCGAAAAGTGTAAGGCTCTTGTCAGGATCCAAATAGTCATGCTGGAACATTTCTATGAGACTGACCCAACCCAAACAACGCCTCATTAAAACCTTAGTAGAGCAAAACCCAGTGGGAAAAATCTGTAGGAAGGAAAAAGAGTACGTTGCATGTGAGCAACACTTTGGAGATGAGCTTGAGTATTGTTTATGTGAAACTTCAATAATTATATTCAGCTTGCTTGCCAACAATAATTCTTTCTAGGGGCTTGTGGTGCTATTGAGAATAGTTCTTCAGAAGAAAATTTACTGTTTCCAAATTGTTGTGAGCATCTCATATAAATAAATTATGAGGAAGAAATTTTCTTTCCTTGTAAAATTGAGAGATTAGTCCAATATAAAGAATAAATTCTCACATATATATAGGAGAAATATAAATAATTACTAGGGATAAGAATAAGATAAATAGAAACTAATGAGAGTTTCTATATAATATTAGTCTCCAATATTTAGACAAAATCAACAACATTTTTAAATTGTACAAGAGATGTTTCTTTTTAGACTGAAGCGGCGTATATACCCAGTATTAAATAAGCAAAATTATATTTTAAAAAAAATGAATAACACGTGAATGTGGCCACCGTAAAAAGTGAGCATAAACAACGCATGACACGTAAATGTAGCTACGTCAGAGAGCGAGTACAAATAACGTGTAATGAGTGTAAAGGACACGCGAATGTGGCCACTACAGGAAGCGAGCACAAATGACGTGTGATAGACAATGCGTGAATGTGGCTACTATAAGAAGTTAGCACAAGCGACGTGCATAAGAAGTGAGTATAAACGACATGTGAATGTAGCCACTCTAAGAAGTGAGCACAAACGACATGTGAGTATGGCCACTATAATTAAATTGTGATTATGGCCGCTAAAAAGAGCAAGCACAAACGATATGTGAGTATAGCCACCTTAGAGACCGAGTACAAACGACATGTGAATGCAGCCACGATGTATTAAGAGCGAGTGCAAACGACATATGAGTACAGCTGTGAAATAATGGTGAGTATAAGCAACATGTGAGGATGGCTGCATTAAGAAGCGAGCATAATCGACATTATTGTGTCTGTATGTAGACAATTAATCTGGTAGCATATGAATGTACATTTTGTCTTGATTATAAAAATATACGTATTTTTATATTAAGGTAAGACTTTACCAAAATTGTTTGAAACTAACTATTTATTGAAACATAAATATTTTACAACTAACAGTCCCCAATGAAAGGGATGTTTATAGAGTTATAACAGTTGGTATTAAAAAAAAAACTTACCTGGGCTTGGAACCCAGCATATTATTGAAGGGGGCTCATACTGTCTCATTCTCGTTTGAAAAATTCTGAACTTGAGACATTATTACTAAGGAGATTTCTGGATTGAAGTTGTTCAAAGGTTATGTCTTCGCCAGTTACCTCAATAGTAGTGCGTATATTTATTTAACCTCTTCCATGATTAGGAAAGGGGTTATTCTCTGCTCTTTGTTGTTCTTGTCCTAACAGAATTTCCCCTCTTTAAGCTTTTTCATGGTAAATTTTTCGCACCACATAACAGTCAGTTGTAGCGTGGCCTACTTTCTTGTGAAATAAACAAAACTTAGGATTCCTTATATCTTCTGGTGTAGGCGGAGTTTGGACTAGCGGAGGTCATAATACCCCATCTTCTATCCATGCTCGTACGAGTGAAATGATTTGATTTTGTGTTAGAGGTATCTCGGGAGGAGTTGCTCGATTTCTTTTGTCTTGATGCGCTTTTTCAACCAAAGTGACTTCTCTTTTTCGTTTAGAAAAAGATGGCTTGCCCCAACTTTCAGCACTAGACCTTCCAGAAAATTTGTATAATTCCATTATTGTTTCTTCGGTGTTGCTTACTCTGAACATTAGTTCGGTAAAATTCGGGATGATATGATTTTGAATATGGACTTTGTATTCAGCTCGCATGCCTTTGACACACATCTGAATAAGTTCCTTCTCTGAGATGATTTCTTTGCAGTCCAAAGCCCTTTCCTTAAATCTATTCACGCAACTTGTGAGCGATTCATTTTCTTTTTGTGTTATACTGGAAAGATTAGACAGATCCAGCTTGCGCTCTGCTATGAAGAATTTGGTACAGAATATTGCGACCAATTCAGCCCATGTAGAGATACTGCCTGCTGGTAAGTTGGCAAACCATGAATATGCCCGGTCTGTGAGAGATTTTGAGAATTCCCTTAGCCTCAATTCATGGTCGCTAGCATAGATTCTGAGATCATCTAGGAAGCCAATGACGTGCTCCTTAGCATTACCTTTCTTTCCATCAAATTTCTTGAAACGAGGATTAGTGTAATCCTTTGGATATGGCTTAGACAAAATATGTGCAGGATAAGGAGGCTGGAAATCCACTGTTGCCATAATTTTACTTGCTTTTTCTGCCTCTATTTTTAGCACATCTTGTAATTGCTCTTTGGTAATGAAACTGGGTGAAGCTTCATTATTCGTGCCCACTGGAACTGTGACAGAAGGATTAACAAGACTTTCTTGTGTTCCCAGCATGGCGTGATTTTGATTGCCTGATGCAGGTAAATTGTTGTTTTGACTTGATGGGACGGGGGTAAAAGTCCCTGGTTCATTTCTTCTTTCTAATTCAGCCAACTTTCGCATTATAAATTCTTGAGACTGCATTAAGCTTTGCAGTGTGATTTTCATTTGAGCAAGAGTTTCTTCTTGTTGAGTCGATATTTCGGAACTCGACGGGTTTTGTTCGTCGGCCATTTAAAAGAATGAAATGGAAAATGTGAGAAAAGGGATAGATAAGTGAGAAGAGAAAAGAAATGGATGGAATTTTAACAACAAGAAAGGGAGTATTTGAAAATTAGATTTTGACAATAAGTGATTTTAGAAGAAAGCAATGGTCGTGTTTCGAGAAACGAAACTAGCAAAATTATGGTGTAACAAAAGACAGGATAGGCAGAATAATGGTACACCAGATAGAGTAACGGTACACCGCTAGATGTCAAAAAAATGAAAAGGGTAGGGTAACGGTGTACCGGGTAGAGTAATGGTATACGCTGAGGGTTGAAAATGAAACAGACAGAATAATAGTACACTGCCAGATGTTGAGAAATGAAATGGGCAGAGTAACGATACACTGCCAGATGTTGAGAAATGAAACGGACAGAGTAACGGTATGAAATGGATAAATTGACAAGATGTACTTGCAGATCTTGGGAATCCCGAAGAAACGTCAGTTTCCCTTAGCTACTCCCCAGTGGAGTCGCCCTTTAATGTTCGGGGTCAGAGTTGTGCTCTGGATTAATTAGTGTGACCTGTACTTAATTAAAACAAGACAGAAGAAAATTAGGATTATGGTTAGATTACAAAGAGTGCACGGGTGTAAGAGCTATCACAACGCTGTCTACGTGTCGAAGTCCTAATGGACGGTCGATGACACTTCCCACAGCGTCTTTGCCACGTTAGCGGTTGCAGGGATAACGTGCTTATGATATAATAATAATAATAATATAATGCGATAATAATAAAGTAATCTAGTTGACGGAGGCGAATAAACTGACCATATTGTCAACTGAGAACTAGAAGTAATATAATAATACAATAAATAAATAGACAGGAATTTAAATATTACAAGTCGACTGAGGCGGATATATCAACCATGGCGTCAACTAGAAATTAGCAGCAGAATTAAATTGCAGAAAAGTAAATAGTTAGAAACTGACGAAGGCGATACCGTCCATATGCCAGTTTTAATCAATTAGAGAGGTTAGAATCACGAGACGGTAAGTCCAGCCATATTATCAGAAATAATAATAAATAACAAAAATTAAAGTACTGAAATTTAAATAAAGCGGTGTGACCGGTTGCGAGGGAAAGCAACACAGATCACTAAATAAATGCGCATAATAATAAAAAGGGGGGCAAAGATACCGATTACACTTAAGGCAGCAATACAGATTACTTTACGGAAAAGGGGAAGCGTAGTAATTGATTGTACTTAGAGCAGCAATACGAATTACTCGCCAAGATAGAGATACAAGACAGATATATATATATTATAGAGAGCACGAAACCTCGAACTTGTGCTACAGGTCAAGCACGAGATTATGGAGAGTAGCTCAGTATCCAAAGATCACGTGAAATGGAGCTTAGAACAAGAAGCTTAGAAGCTTCGGATTAGAGACAAGAACAAGAGCAAGCAAAAACAAGAGGAAGAAAAATAATAAGAATTAGAGCAAGAGAGAGAGAGCACGGTTGGAAGAGAGAAAATGAGAGCTTGTATTAATGAGGTAGAAAATTGTTCTTTTTAAAAAATGAAGGNTTGAGTGACGTGTAGTTTAGGTCAATAATTTTTGTGCTTAATTAGCACTAATCCATGTCTTAGGATTAATCCCAAAAATTAGGAAAACCCCAAAACAACTGGTATATAACTGGTAACTAGTAACCAGTTTCTTGAAATCGGTAACCAGTAACTATTTTAAAAATAGTATGTTTCTAAATATTTTTTAAAAAGTGATATTTTCCAATAAAAACCGTACAAAAATTTAAAAAAGTCTAACTTCCGTATATTTGTAATTTTTTTTCGGTTTTTATAGGTATAAGTATTAGAAACCCATAAAAAATTAGAATAAGAATGACAATAGTTGGAATTAACTAGGGAAAATGACAGGGAGTACGATTTTTTAAAAAAAAATTCCAGAAATACGATCTGGTTTAATAGATTTGTTTTCATATGACGTTTTCAGAAAAAATAACATTCTTTAATTTCAATCATATTCTCTTTCCTTCAAGTGACTTCCAAAACCACTCTTTTAGGTCCTTCAATGAAAGGACTATCTTCAAAAACTCTAGTTTCTCTATAAGCTCAATCGATTTTTGATAGCACTCTTTCCATGGCGTATGCACTCTTCACTCCGGTGCCTCGTCGACGCACTCGTTCAAAGAATTGCAATGTTGGCTCATGGGATTGGAGGCTTCGGGGTCTTTATCATCTTGATATGTTTATTTTGGATTTTTCTGCTTTTTTTTTAATGGGTGTTCTGACTTCTTGCATAAAGCTCTAATTTTCTAGAAAAAGAAATTGTTTATAACTTCTTTTGAAGATAGATGCAGCCGTAGTTTTTTTTCGGTTCTTTAATTAATAAATGGGTGATCCAATTCTTAAGTGAGCAATTCTTGAGCAAGTGATGAATGACCATGTTTCTGAAATTAATTTGTCCGAAATTAGAAAAAAGAGGAAAGAACCCCCTTGTTTCAAGTTTGTGTGAATTGGAATTGGTCTGAAAAATAAGAGCTCATTTCTTGGTTTGTTGGAGGTAAATATTTAGGAAATCAAACTAGTTTCCAGGAAACTTTTGTGGTTTCTAGTGATTTAGTTAGCTATAGGATATTCCATTACATAGAAACTAAACTGGTTTCCTGAAACTCTTTGTAATTTCCTATGATTAACTTATATAGAGGGTATTCTACTAAAAGGAAACCTTACATATAGAGAATTCTGCTAAAAGAAAATCAAACTGGTTTCTAGGAAACTTTTGTGATTTTCTATGATTTATTTAGCTACAGGATATTCTACAAAAAGGAAACCATAATAGTTTTCCGAAAATGTTCATGGTTTCATGTGCTTTATTTATGTATAGGACATTCAGCTAAAGGAAACTAAACTGGTTTCCAGGAAACCTTTGTACTTTCCCGTGATTTACTTACGTACAGGATATTCAGCTAAAGGAAACCAAACTAGTTTCCAAGAAACCTTTGTGGTTTCCTGTGATTTACTTACTTATAGAACATTCCACTGATAGGAAACTAAATTAAACCAAATTAGTTTCCAGGAAACCTTTGTGGTTTCCTATAAAAAAAAAAAGATGACTTATTTACTAAAATGCCACCGCATTTTTTAGCTTCCAAAGTATTTAGAAAAATGCCATAAAGGGTCGTACAGAATTTTTATTATTTTTGAAAGGTCGTAAATTTGGTAATATTTTTTAAAAAATAAGTATAAGTGTCCAAAACTCCATTAACTATGGAATGAGCTTGGGAAAAAGAAAAAAGGACCAAGTTACCCACTATAACCAAAACAGTGGGTCACATTTCTTTTTATGCGTGGCCTTATGGTGCCTTTTAGTTGGGGCATACACAATTTCTACAGTCACGTATCGTTATTTTTTCTAGTCCAATTTTGATTCTTATGCAGCCCAATTGAATTAAAGTAGATTTGGGAATCTAATCGATACATTTAATTCTATCACCAATAAATTAGACTCGGCTTCAATTAACTTTTAATACAAATGAGTCCAATATATTAACTTTGGTCTACTCATTAGAAAACCAAAACTGCACTTTTAAATTAAATAAGTATTACAGTAAGAATATCATAAATTACTTAAACAAATAAACATGTCCATTTCTTAAAAACAAAAAAACTATACCCATTTGATAAACAATATCTACATAAAGTACCAATAATTATATAATAGAAAAATTATCATTTTACTCTTCAATTTTATATTTTATCTTAAGTAAAATAAATTACATCTAATGAAAATCCCTATTGATTATCATTCGATAATTGAATACGTGACTAGGTTTAATTATTTAAGAACCTGTAATTCATAAGTTAGAAATATATTTTTAATTTCTGTGAATATATGTTCGCTACACTCATAAGCTTATATACTAAAATATCTGATTATAGATTATGTTCTTCTGAATCATACCATTAATAACTCAAATAGTTCAAGGTATGAATGTTTTTTACATTATTCACTTAG
This sequence comes from Trema orientale, assembly GCA_002914845.1. Lineage (NCBI taxonomy): Eukaryota > Viridiplantae > Streptophyta > Magnoliopsida > Rosales > Cannabaceae > Trema > Trema orientale. Next base: position 167,858 of record JXTC01000301.1, on the reverse strand, counting down.
GATTAAAATAAGAGTATCATAATTACTAGTTGTCTAAAATTAAGACTATATACTAGGAAAATTTGCTGAAATAGACCCCTTCCATAGTGAATTTTAGGAACTAGACCCCTTTTAAAAGTTTTGGTATGAATACACCGCTTTAAAAAATAACAATGTCGAATGACTTATATGTCCCTCATTTCAAATAAATAAAAAACTAAATTTAAAAGAAAAAAAAATTAGCTCTTTTTTTTTTTCATCCACTTCATCTTCTTCTTCATGTTTTTTCTTTTTATTTTTCTCATCTTGGCCAAAAATATGAATATACTCAAACTCACGAATTTTCTTTATATATTAATTTTGAAGAACATGGTCATCCTCCTCATTATACTTTCCTCTTTAAGTTTCCTCCTATTGCAATGTTTAAGTTTCAAATCAATATATAATCTTTGATAAAACTCTTATTTGATTGATAGATTAAAATGTATTTTTCTAGTATAATTTAAAACTACAGTAAAAAATACGATCCTTGTGGATATTTTTTTAGTTTAAAAAGCTCTGAACTATAGCCAAAATTGCAAAAAACGTAGATCCGGGTCGAAAATGATACCCAGATTTTGCTAGACAGGGGTGTCGAGCACTCGACAAGTCGTACATTTTCAACTATGCTTGACACCCCTGTTGAGCCATGTCTCAACTGTTATCAACCTAAGTGATCGACACCTTCTCGACCATGCTAGACATAGTTGTTGAGTAATATCTCATCCATTACCGATATATGCACTCGACACTATCGTGACCATACTTGACAGCTTATCTAGAAGGCTTGACAGTAGAATCGAGTGACTAGATACCATTGTCCAGGCATTTTCTAGAATATAGGCATAAAAACTGTTTTTAAATAAGGGCATTTTGGACTTTTTAAACTCAATGGCATTGATGTAAATATGTATTTTGGGATTTAAACAATACAAATATCTAGAATATTATAATATTTTGCAACAGTGCCCGAATTTTACTTTAAAACCCCCCAGAAAACTCTCAATTCTCACAAGTGAGCCATTGGGAAGAGAGAAAAAGAGAGAAAACCCAGGTTTCTGTTCAGCCACACCGCTGCCACATGCCACCACAGTTGGGCTCATGCGGCACTCCACGCCGAAGAGGACTCGCCAACGATCGAAACTCTACCAGTTTTGCCGGAATCAGAGCTCCGGTGATTGAGATTCGGCAATCCAAAGATCACGCCAAAAACACGGTTTTTCGGCGAAATTTCCGGCGTCCGACCTCCGTTTTTCGACACCTCTAGCGAGTGGAGTCTCGTCTCATCGTCACCGACCACCTTCAAGTGATTGCACATCGAAATTCATCTCCAGTAAAAATTTTCACTACTTTTACCCTTTTTACCAACTTTGTAAAAAGTGATATTTACATAATAATTTTAGTTAAATAATTTATTTACCTGAGGTAAATATATGAGATGAAAGAGGGTTAAAAATCATGAATAATTACAGTTAGTAGAAGTTAAAATGATATCCAGAAACATGTTAATTTTCAAATTGAAAAATGTGATATTTTTTTAACTTAGAACGAAAAGTGATATTTTTACAAAATTAAATAGTGTTCGACTAGAGTCTGTTACTATTCAGATTTAAGCCTTGGGCTGAGATTAGAAAACTGTGAGTTTCCGAAATATTACTAGAAAAATGACATTTTTTTTACAAATAATTAGTAAATTTGACACTTTTTCAAATATTTTCAAAATATTTTCCTAAATAATTTTGTGATAATGATAATTTCTGAAATATCTCAGACAAGTGATATTTTTGCAAATAATCGGCAAAAATGATATTTTTCTAAATACTTTGTAAAAAGTGGATATTTTTAAAATTAACCGATAAGAGACATCTTTGTAATTCTCGGATTTAAAGCCCGTTTAAGGCTCAGGATCTCGAAATTGAATTCTGATTTTAAATTTGAATTTAGTGAGGTCGAGAATTGAGTTTTGATATATAATATCTAATGTTTAGAAATAGCACAAATTCCGAAACTTGTGAATAGTATCGTTTTGCGTGTCACGGGATGGGTCCCAAACCGGGACCCACTTTTGGCAAAGTATATGTCTAACATAGCATTTTTCTGGTGCTCTGAATTTAGTGGTGACATCTATTTCTCCATTTGAGACTCCGGCGGAAAAGTCACTTTTTCAAGTGGACCTACCGAGATCCGGAAACTGTCGTTCGAACACCCAAGTAACCAACAGAAGTTTCTTCGAGTGTCTTAACTTGGTATTACTGCCATATCGTGGTAGGGGTTCAATAATCTGATTTTTTTATATATGTGTTGGATTTTAATTGCATCAAAATTTATTTATGAAAAATTGTGATAAATTGTTGAAACGTATTGGATTATACTATGTGGAGTTTTATACTTACTATTATATTGTGATTACGAGGTAAAACAGCGGTGTGCTGCCTATATTACAGTAAATCCAAGATAATGCCAAGTGAGATTTTAAAGCATGAATTGATTAATTCCCTGATGCATGGTTATTGTAAACTATTAAATATTGTACATACCATAGGATCACACATGAGATACATCTTAGGTATCACGGTGTTTAGTGAACGGCCAGTATTCCTGCCCTCAGTGAGAGCCCGTAAACCCGTGCAGGGTTTTTCTGATTACTCCCACTCGGTAGGCGTAACCATTCAGTTGCCTCTCTGGTTCGGTAGGCAAAGACACATGGGTGTCCCTCCGATTTTTCTAGAATAGGTACCAGGCAAAGAGTACTTAGTACACATAGTACGAGTTACTCTGGTTCGTGATGAGAGGATGTGAGCTCATGGGATCAGATGATTTATGTTATATACAATTATGTGGATTTGGTTTTGGTTTTGATTTTGAATATGAGATTATTCTAGATATAATTGTTTTATAAACTTGGTTTATAAATAGATTTTGGAAAAAGTATTAACCATGCAGGTTTGATAAAATTACATCCATTCAAAAAGGTAATTGAATTTCTACTAAGCATGTGAATGCTCACCCCCCTACTTCTCCCACTTTCAGGTATTTTTCTAAATAAGGTTGCAATCCTGGTAGTCAAATAAGCTGCATAGCTTGTGCTTGCAGTTCTACTCTTAGTCCCTAGTGAGTGTTCATATTCTGGTGTCTTTCTTTACTTGTACAATTATTTAGCCAAGATTAGTAAGTGGATGTATGAGGATGATTTTGATGATAAATTAAGAACTTAAAATTACAAGTGATTTTATGTAACATGATTCAGATATTGAACTAAAGATTTTAGTTAAACTCAATTTATCAAAGTTTATGATTTCTTAACGTGTTTCTGAAAGAGATAATCCATATATCTTCTTAAATAATTAACTAATAAGATTTTTAAAGATTATGGAATATATAATGATCTAAGGATCAAAACAGAATTATCTAATACTAGATTTTTCTTAAATTTTGTAAAATCAATATTTTATTATATTTTCACATAAAATTACTTAAAGTCACGGCTTTAGATTTCTGGTCATGACAATAAGATGGTTATTTGACACCATGTCTAGAGCACTTTATAGTATTTTTTAGCCATTACACGTATGCCAAACTATGCACAAATGCCTAGCTACTATTATAGTGAAAATAAGCTCATCTATAGCAGAGATTGGGATCTGTTAGAAATTATTTTCTAATGTTGCCATTTTGTTAGAATGAACACTAACTAGCCTTTTTTGTTAGCAGCCTAGAAAATTTGGTTTTTTTTTTTTTTTGTTCATATTGGTTAAGTATTAAAGTTTGTTGGTTTTTATTCGTTTTGAAAACATTTTGTTGAAATATTATGATAGACATAGTGGTCAAATGTCCAAAACAGAATATTTAATATCTAAGACAGGTTGTCTAGCCACTTGATACCATTATCGAGTAATAAATAATGATCTACAAACTTGCTAGATATGATATTTGGTTGCTCGACATAGTTGTTTAGCGTTCCAGACAATGTGTCTAATCACTAGACATATTTGTCGAGTGAATAAATAATAATCTAGACATAGTTATCTAGTATTCCAGATAATGTGTCTAGCCACTAGACATGTTTGTCAAGTGAGCAAATAATGATCTACACAATGGCTAAACATGGTATCTGATTGCTCGACATAGTTATCTAGCATTTCAGACAATGTGTCTAATCGCTAGACATATTTGTCGAGTAGATAAATAATGATCTACAAAATGGCTAGACATAGTGTCTGGTTGCTCGATGTAGTTGTCTAGTATTCTAGATAATGTACCTACCAACTAGATATGTTTATCGAGTGAGTAAATAATGATCTAGAAAATGGCTAGACATGGTGTCTAGTTGCTTGACATTGTTGTCTAGCATTCCAGACAATGTGTCAAGCCACTAGACATATTTGTCGAGTGAGTAAATAATATTTTACAAAATAACTAGACATAGTGTCTGGTTACTCAACATAGTTGTCTAGCGTTCCAAATATAACCACTAGCTTAATGAGATTTGAACTACTTACATATTAAAAATGTGCCATCCATTTTAAAAAATATGTCATCTACATTATTAGAAATATAGTCACTTCATTATTCGTATTACTAGAAACAAAGTCATTTTATTAGTCACTATCTTAACTTTTTAAAATATTAAAAATATGTCATCTATATCAAAATATTGAAAATATGTCATCCATATTGCTAGAAACGTACTCACTTCATTATTCATATTACTAGAAACTTAGTCATTTTGTTAGTCACTATCTTAACTTTAAAAAATATTGAAATATGCAATCCATATCAAAATATTAAAAATATGTCATCTATATTACTAGAAATATAGTCACTTCATTATTCGTATTACTAGAAACTTAGTCAAGCTAGACATGGTGTCTAGCTACTTAACATCAATGTCTAGTAAAATTTTAAAATTTAGCATATTAGCTAGACATGGTGTCTAGTGACTCAAAGGAACGGTCGACCAAGCTAGACATGTTGTCTAGCTACTCGACACAGAAGTCTAGTAGAATTTTAAAATTCAATAGAACTGCTAGACATAGTGTCCAGTACCTCGATGGTACGGTCGATTAAGCTAGACATGTTGTCTAGCCCTTCGACACCGAGATCTAGTTGCATTTTAAATTTTAACAGAGCTGCTAGACATGGCATCTAGTTCTCAACCGAACTATCCTGTAAATACTACTCAATTCAATGTAATTTGAAATACACACAATACATTATATATCAATATAATTCAAGTCCAATATTAGTACAAAGATAAAAGAGACAATGATACTTAGGGCATAATAGGACAATTTGTCGAGGATGTGATTTTGGTAGTGTTTTTACACGAAAATCATTGACTATTTGATGTGGAGTCGGACCTACTTTCACACTTCGGTATTTTTCTTCTAGATGATCTCCGATTATAACACTAGATGCTTGACAGTGATGATTCTTACGCATTTTCCAAGAACAAGTATGCTCACTTAAATGCTTACGAATAACAAAGAAACTAGTGATGAATGATTTCATTGTACAAATTTGCCATTTGCAATTTAGGTCGACACAAATCAACACTATTAACGTCTTTGCCATTTTTTAGAGTTATTGTAGCAATGTCTATTGTTATTTTTGGCTTATAACTCAATTCTATGTCAAAGCCATTGTGGTCAATTTTTGTGCTTCTATATATCTCATCTAACAGCTCGTTAAAAGTTATGTTTGGTTTAACCACAATGTATTTTGATCATTACTTCTTTTCATTCTAATTTCAAGAACCTTTATTCTTTTTCTATGCGCTATTATATAATATAATTATGAGTGTTGATAACATGTTGAAAAAAATATAAAATAAATAAGTAAATCTATATATGAGCAACCAAAAAAATATATATCAATCTTAACAACGAAATTTTTTTTTTTAAGTCCCTCAAACAGTATACATTTATTTTTAGTGACTAGACATTTATTTTTATTGCCTAGACAAAACTGTCGAGTAAAAATTATACATTATAGAAGATGGCTCTACAATAGAGTCTAATATGCCACATAGGTGTGTCTAGAGCACCAGATAGATATGTTTAGAGCACCAGATAGATATGTCTACCGTGGTCGAGTGCCTAATTCGACGATGTTGATATACTACTCGACAGAGATGTCTAGTTTGGTCGAGGTATTGTCAAGTTACTAGGTCGACATTGATTGTGATATTGCTCGACAATATTTTCAAGTGTTGTCTAGAAAGTACGGCATGTCGAGTACTCGACAGGGTATCTAGCAACTCGACACCTTTATCTAGCTAGATCTAGGCGTCTTCTTTGACCCAGATCGTCTTATTCTGTAATTCTGAATACTAGAAATGAGCTTTCTAAGCTCAAAAATTACCCACAAACTTCATATTTTTCATTATAGTCTTAATTCCTACTCAAAAATATATTTGAATATACCAATCATACAAAATCTTAACAGAAAAAAATATTTGTGAATGTTCTTTTAACTTAATTTGAAGCTAAAAACCAGAAGGAGGATTAAAGGAAGAAAGTACGATCAAAAAGTTGACCACGTTCTTCACCCTTAACGGGAAGAAGAAAAGAAAAAAAATACAATAAGAAGAGATACACGAGCAGTCCAACGAAAAAGATGAAAAGGACAAAAAAAATAAAATAAATGAATTCTAATATTATCTATATCTATAAGGGCATAGTAGTCTTCACAATAATATTTTAAGTTAATGGGTCTATAATCTAAAAAACTATCAAGATTGGTCTACTTTCGTGAAATGACTTTGTAAAAAGTCTATTTTTACAATCACCTCTTATATACTATATTACTTATGATAATAAACTCTAGATTTAATATGATTCTTTTCCAGATACTAAACACAGCTAGATTTTTGTTTGGAGTCTACTCCAATAAATAGCCATTCACCATTTTTATTTGAATAGATTATCTATTCAATCTTTTCCAAATAAAAGTAACCACCTCTTATTCATCGATTATGAAAAAAATCTTATCAACTTAATAAAGAATTATATTTCTCATGTTTCTATATATAAATAATTTTTTATTACATATTAGTTAAGTAACGTTTTGACGATTACTTACAAAGATAGAAAAAAATTATTTATAGCACAATATGAGTAAAAAAAAAAAGGATAAAATTTATGAGTAAAAATAATGCAATTTCTTATAATAAATTATTTATTATGAAGTGACTATTTGAAGAGTACTTTTCTAACATCTCAATGAAATAGGTTTATTCGTGCACGACAGTGTTGTGATGATGGATGTATGTCTAGAAAGAAGTTTATTTCGTCATTTTGAATAATATTTACTAGATTTAAGTATTATCTATTTGAAGTTAATGAATTTCGTTTTGTGTTTAACTAAATCCATTTGAGGTTCATATTTATTTTGTTTGAATTTCTATTTTTCAAATACCATTATTATTATGAGTAATAAAGAACTACTTGTATAAATAGTTTATATGTGAGAGACAAGATTCTTTATTCATAAAATCCAAATAAAAAGTTACATTCTACAAGTAAAGAAGGAATACTCCATTTTAAGAAACCATGTAATGTTGTCTATTTCAACAAAATTAATAAAGTTTCCAATCATCAAAATATTTGATTTAAGATAAAAACACTAGTGTATTATAAGTTGTTATAGTGCATAGAATATGACTGAGTGAAATAGAATTTGTAGTTAAGCGCGTTAAAATTTATTCTCTGTTTCAGTATCCTAGTATGATTACATAAATACTTTAATCCTAGTATCTGTTGGACTTGTTTTTATTAGGTTGTATTTTTTTAAATAACTAAATAGTGAGGCCTGGTTAAAAGGTTAAGACTTAGTTTTATTAGAAGATATGCTTGGTAAGTTATGGGAACACTATTCACGAATTTGAATACCATGCTTTTAATGTCACTTTTAGTTTTTTCTAGTACTTGAATAAAATAAACTAGCGCTTGGTATTCACTTTAAGAATTTTACTATATTTATAATTGTTATTATAACTATAGTTGTCAGCTTTATCCAGTAGAGGAAAAATTGTAACTCAAAGATAAATAAGTATTAAAGGAGTAATAGAGTAATTTCCCTTTAACGCTAAGCCATGGCATTGGAGTTATATTTGTAGGTATAGTTAAATAAATTAAGCTAAACGGGTGTTAATGAGTTTCATAGAAAAGAAATGATACTTAGTATAATAGTTTAGTATTTGGCCTAAAGTATAGTGCCAATTACTAATAGATAAGGTAAATTACAATTAAGAGTTAATAATAACTGTGGACGATTGGTTCATTAGAGTTTAGACTATTTGGATCCATTAAGTCCATTTTCTAGTTCTATACAAGCCTATAATTAATAGAATGATCAATTCAGTCCAACTATCTCTCTGTGTACATAGGAGAAGTATTCTTTAAACCTTATACATAGCATTACACACATAAAACATAACACAAATAAAGTAAATATGAGTATGTGTGAAACATATAAAGAAAAAAGAAGTGCCACAGCCAAGCTAGGGTTTGAGAAATCCCTTAGCAATTTTAATCAAAGCAAAAAAAAAAAAAAAAGAGTAATATGGTTTATCCTTGCACATCTATGTGGAAAATCAAAAAAAGGTGTATATACACTAAGTTCAATTTAAAGTTGAAAAGAATAAATAAGTTGGCTATTAGTTGTGAAAAACTTATAAGTATTTGATTAAACTAATATCCGAGAAATAATATATGCTAAATCATTGATTCCTATTATGTTATGTAAAACTTTTATTAAATTTTAGAAGATTAATTCTATTGTGTTCTTCATAGAAAGTATATAAAACTGTTTTAATCTTCTATGGGAAAAAAATACTAGTGTGTGATCCTTGTAACATTCAAATGAAAGCAAAACTCCATGTCAGTGATAATTGCATTAGGCTTAACCTATTAGATCCACTCTTCTTTAAAAAAACAATCACTATGACTCAAACTAGCAGAGATGGGCCTAATAAGAGTCCATTTTTAGGTAGAAAAAATCATTGTTGTAGATGATATTGTAACCATGGATTCAATAATTATTCACCTTGTTCTTGGAAAATCTAAGCACAAAATGATTACTATTAAGATTCTTACACGAGGACGGCTATGATCCCATAGAAGATTCTTACACTTTTAGAATGCACCTAGTCTTCATTGGATGAAAAAACAACCCTATTCATTCACGCCATTTCTCGTCCTAATACTTGACTGGCTTCTCAATTGTGTAGCTCACATCCCAGACACTGTAAAAGGTCACATTCCTCAAGTCATACATATCCTTGGGTTTGACTATGGCACCACGAAGATAAAGGTTAGTGTTGTGGATAAGCTTAGGGATAAATGATGAGTGTGTATTTTACTCACAAATCAATTATTCTCCAAGTTCAAATAATTATAAGTTCTCAAGTATTTGTGTTGCTTTAATATTGTTTTATATTTTTATTGTAGAAAATAATGAATTGAGGCTTAGTGTATGTTTGGCACTAAGAAGGAGAAGTTTATGAATTCATTAATAGCCGAAACGAGGCCCGGAGTATCGAAGAGAGCTAAAAAGCTCAATTGGACTAGCAGCTAGGCGTCGCGGTGCCTCAACTCTAGAACACAAGCACGTGGTGCCCAGAAAATGGCACCGCAGTACCTCAGCACTGGCACCGCGGTACCAGTACGATTTTAGCACCCGCAGAAGCCGAATTTTCTCTATTTTGCAGCTACATGTCCACTTGTTTTTGGCCAACTTTAAGAGCTATTTTTGGCCCTTGATCTAACACCAATGGATGATTAGATTTCTTCCTTTCTTAGGTCATTTTAGTGCCATTTAAATACACACTTTATTCTCTATTTTAAGGGGTGAAGAGTTGGAAGAGGAGGCATACCTTTGAGAGCTAAAAATCCTAGAGAGAGAGAGAGCTTTAGAGCTGAAATTTAGAGAGGATGCTTGAGAGAGTGTTTGAAGAATTGAAAGCTTGAAGTTCTAACTCCACAAAAGAGTTTTCTCTTTCTCTTTCTCACCCTAATTTCATTTGAATTTTGTATTGGGCATATTGTATAATTTGTTTAGAATTATGAAATTCTTTATGAGATTAGCCCTACTATGCTTGGATTGATTCTCTATCTTAGGATTTGATCTACCCCTTTTATACTTTGTTTTGCATATTTTGTTAATTGTTGGCTTATTTTCCATTATAAATTTATTTATATTTCTTCTTGCTTATTGCCTCTAATTTATATGGCCAATAAATTAGTTGAACTTAGGTTGTGATTTTGATACTTGAGAGAGTTTGATTTCATAAACCGGAATTGAGAAATATAGTTTAGGTTGTTGTGAGACCGAGAGGAGATCAACACCTAGATAATCAAATTAAAAAGTTCTTCAGGGCTAAAACTTAATGAGTGCTTAGAGAACCGAGTTAGATAGAGATATCAACTTGGGTACTTAGGTATATTATCTTATTCGGCACTCGAGAGAGAGAATGAGGTTAGATTAGGTCCCTTGATTAGTGAATTTAATGGAATTAGGCTAATAATTACTTAATTTGACGAATTTAGAAGTAATTAGAGAAAATTATATCCTTAGAACATTAGTGCATAGTAATTTTTATATTTTATTTACGTAATTCTTTTTATCTTTATTTTTATTTATTTTATTTTAAATTCATTTATTTTTGATGTCTAGATAAAATTAGGCTACGATAATTTTGGTACTTAATAACTAATCTAAAATCTAATCTCTGTAGATCGACCCTTCTTGCTGCTATACTAGTAAATTTTAGGTTTTATTAGACTTGCTAGGTTAGGTTATAGAATGTAATTATAAATTTTAATTTCGTATTGGGCTTTTATTTCTAACGACTAAACGTTTTTTAATTACCAATAAACGATAAACGTGACACCAAAAATCACTACAAAGAAATAGGAAAAGTGCACTAGAAATAAGATACTATTTGTCATAATTCCATTAGTGGGTTCCATGACTAGAGAAGCTTCGTAGTGAGCTAAATAGAGCTTATGAAGCATTGTTTTAAGAGTCGAGAGGGATAGTTATGAAATATACAAAGACAAATAAGACTTTTTTTGGTGTAGGCTCGATAGTGACCTAATGGAGAAGAAACGTCAATTATCAGACATTGGTAAAACTTGTAAACTTCTATACATGATTTAGAGTTAGTTAATTAAATGATCATTTGTTTAGCATTGTTTTCCCTTAATTAGCTTCGTTCATTGATCCTATATTATAATCTTTTTAACATAATCAATCAAATACATTCTTATTCATGAAAATACGTATTGTTATAATATAAATTCATCAGATAGTATTTGTCATTTATTCAAAAATTAGTTATGAAGGAATTTAGTGTGTCTAACTCTCACTGCATTAAACTTATGCTCATTTTCTATGTTGGGAGTATAGTCACTATTACTTCATAAATTAGAACTAGTTGGTTATTAATGCATGAAATGTTTAATATTAGTTAATTACATGATAGTTTTGTTTTAATTCAATACATTATTACTGTATATTTGTCAGGTAGCACTTGTTTCCTGTTTACTCGGATTCCGTTATAATGGAATTTAGTGTGTTTGACTATCTTTATATTGAGTTTATACTTATTTTCCATATTATGAATATTAATACAATTGCATTTCTTAAAAAACAAATCAATACAATTTATATTTTAATTGGGGCTAGTTAACTAACATAATAATTTGTGCAACTATTTTTTTCCCTAATATATCAATATTCAGATCTTTTAAACTCTATCTAATTATTAATTTATGGAACTTAGTATTGTTATAAGGATATTTATCTGCTGACATTTGCTTCGTGTTTATAAAAAAGAATGTTATCACAAAACTTAATATATCCCACTATAGTAAAAATTTATGGTAGTATGATATAAATTATTTATATTGTTTTCATATAGTTAAGAGTTAATTGCTTACCCTGATAGTTTTTCCATAACTTCATTTATTTACGTTGAACTTGAAATCATTCCAATAGTATCTTCGAATCATGGAACTTTTCTGCTATCATAATGTGCATTTGTTTCAAAGCATTTGATTCTAATATATTTTGAGTTAATTGTCATTATACTTAGATGATCGACTATAATTGCATAACATTTATGATTTTTTTTGTTAGATTTAAAAACGATTTTCGCAGCAGAAGATTGGCCAGGAACATTCAAAAATTTTCTCAAAACAATTGACTATATGAGTGCATAGTATTAATTCATAGCAAATAGGAACACACAAAGAGAATAGATCTA
>JXTC01000301.1:81046-147702 GCA_002914845.1 Trema orientale | reverse complement strand
CCTTTGTATCTAACTCTAATATTAGTATTCTTTTACCACTAGTGGTATTATTTATGCATTATAGAGTTTTGTTATTGTTTTTCTTTTTTTTTTTTTTAAAACTTTGTTGTTGCAATATTTCTTGTTTACTCATAATTGTTTATCATGAGTTTAAAATAGTATTACCATTCTTACTATTATCTGTACGAGATTCAAGCTAATTTATTACCATAATAGTTCGTCTGTTCTTCTCCTTTCTCTCTCACCTAATTGTTGATATTCAATTCGAGCATTTTAAATTATATAGAATATTCAATTTGTAGAACTTTAAAATTGTTGCAAAATATTTGTTTTGCTTCGTGTTTTTATCATGAAACTTTGCCTGACTTATCTTTATATAAAATTTATATCGATCTGCTATAATAACATGAGTGATATTAGTTATAGATAATTTATGGCATATTTGATTTAAAGGAATCAACTTGAGAATGGAAAGATGATTCTAATAAAAAGTACATTTTATTATTTGATTGCATTTTTAGCAAAAGAATTGTCATTCCAATAGAATCACAGTTATATCAAATGATGGAATTGTTACTCCACTTTATCACCTAAGGAATAACAATTCCATCATAACTCAAATTTTGAAATACCCATTTTTTTTTTTGGTCCTAACAAAACAAGTAAAAATATTTTTGTCAGTATAGTATATATATATTTTTCATTTCATCCCAAGACTATTCCAAATTTCAACCAAATAATGAATATTATTCTTATTCTTTTTTCAATTCTATTTTATTATAATTTTCATTATCATTATAATTTCATTCCACGAACCAAATACAACTTGAGGGTTTATAAATTGCCATGGTAATTTTTTCCTAACTTCATTCAACTTATTGTCAATCCTCCATGTAAACATAAATCAGTATTATTTATTTTTCCTAGTTTTCCAAAATTATTATTTTTTTCGTTTTTTTATATGGTAATTACGACTCACAAATGGCTACAATGTTAAGCCGTGCAAATTATGTAGATTGCTTATCATAAAAAGGATATTGTACCATAAATGGCCATTCTAGATAAGAATAACTTATCACTTTTTTTTTTCTTTCTAATTAAATAAATGAAGACTAAATTATCAAAACTTAATATCAAACTTAAGCATATCCCTTGAAACACAATATTCTATTTACCTTTAAAAAATAGAATCTTATCATTTTTCTAAAAAATTCGAAAGAAAAAAAAAGGACGATGTCTCATTTTTTTGGAAAGACAACACTCCGATAAGAATCTTCCAAAAATAAATTAATATTTTTTTTAAAATAAAAAAGGTATAACTGTTAAACACGACTGGGATCAGTGTATCCTCGCCACTGCATTTAGCTACGTGTAAATAGGTGAGGGTCTATAATACCAGTGGTATTGCGTCACCACACCCTAGATAAGCCCACGTATAAAAATATCTCTCTCTCCATCAAGAGTAAAACCTCCCCCACTGCCCTGCAAGAAACGCGAATCTCTCTCTCTCTCTTAGTATAATTTCTTTTATTTTTATTTATTTATATATTTTTCTTATTCTCATTTTCTCTCTCTAGAAATCCTCTCTCTCTTTCTCTCTCTAACTCCTCTTCGATAGCGAAACCGAACTGCGGAAAAAACCAAAAAAGAAAAAAAAAACAAGAAGAAAAGGGAAAATCAGTCTCTGGAAAACGGATCCGGAAGAATACGAACCAGAATATAACTGAAAACCCTAACCCTAGCCGCGGTTTTATCCTCTTCTCCGTCTCTTAGCTCCATCGATTACGGTCGAGAAAGACGAGTCTTGGATTAGGGTTAGGGCTTATTTTTTTTCCTTCCATTTATTGGTTTTATATGGAAAAGTGCACGAGAGGAATTGAAGCTCAGGTCGATTTGGATTTGGATTTGGATTAGGGATTGTTAGGGTTTCGGTTATGGAATGTTTGGGTGGTTGTTGTCGGTGATGACCGGAGGGAGATGTCACCGGCGGAAGAAGATGATGGGTAGGGGTGCGGACGGAGGTTGTGGCACCGAGGAGAGGCCTTGCCCGGTTTCTAGGGTTCCGGTGAAAATTCCGGCGACCCAAGCGGAGGTTTCGGAGAAGTCGGCGGTGGCAGCCTCGTTGGTTGGTGTCGGTTTCTTTTCACAAGCTAAGAAAGCATTGTGTTTGCGCTCGCCGTTTGATGGTTCCGATGAGGCCTCGGCTTCGACTGTGCCCACTTTGCCAAGCGGGTTGGCGAGGTTTTTGTTGAGGCAGTCGGATAGTCGGAAGCGGCACAAGAAGTCGCATTTGGGTACGGAGAAGAAGAAGAAGAAGTCTTCCCGGCCCCATGAGAAGTCCAAAGTGTCTAACATTTGGGTGGAGACTGAAGAGTACTTCAGGGACTTGACAATGTCGGATATAGACGCATTGTCTGAGCTGTCTTCGTTTAGTTCTTCAGCTACTCGTAAGTATTTCTTGATTCCGGTTTTGGGAAATGCGTCGAAGGTGCATGCAGGTGGTTGCAGTGAAGAGAATGTTAATGGCGGCAATGAAAATGGGCTTGTCTTGAAAGTTGAGAATGTAAATAGTGGACATGCAAATGAGGCTGCTGTACAAAACGAGAACGCTTATGGTGAAAAGGAAAATGGGGTTGTTAAAGAGGAGTCGAAAGCTGCTGTACAAAACGAGAACGCTTATGGTGAAAAGGAAAATGGGGTTGTTAAAGAGGAGGCGAAAGCAGAGGAGGAGGGGCAGTCTATGGAAATTGATAGAGTGGAAGATGCTGAAATGCCCCAGAGGGAAAAGAGTTCGTCCATTCCGGAATCTTCTGGCGGTCTAGAGTGGCTTTTAGGTTCTAGGAATAAGGTTTGTTTGACTACAGAACGCCCTTCGAAGAAACGAAAGCTTCTGGGTGGTGATGCAGGATTGGAGAAGGTTTTGATAGCTTCTTCTTGTGATGGGAATTCATCCTTATGCCATTTTTGCTCCACTGGCGATTTGGGAAGAGAATTGAACCGGTTGGTTTCTTGTAGTTCTTGCCAGGTTGCTGTTCATCAGAAGTGTTATGGAGTTCAAGAGGATGTAGACTCAACTTGGTTGTGTACTTGGTGTAAGCAGAAGACTGATAGTAGCGATTTAGCAAAGCCATGCGTTCTTTGCCCAAGGCAGGGTGGTGCTTTAAAACCTGTTCTTCGGAGTGTTGAAAATGACGGATCCCTGGATTTTGCTCATTTGTTTTGCTCTCATTGGACGCCCGAGGTTTATATTGAGGACCTAGTGAAGATGGAGCCGATTGTAAATGTTGAAGCTATAAAAGAAACTCGCAAAAAGCTAGTTTGTAACATATGCAAGGTCAAAAAGGGCGCCTGCGTTCGATGCAGTCATGGTATGTTCTGTTGTTTCGTTATCTTATGGCATTCTGTACTTCACTTTTGGTTGATAGACCGGGAAAAACTGGTAATTGGAGTATTTTCCTAACTCTGTTCTATTGCACTTTAATTGTCTGGGAATCCAGCTCATATTTCGGTAAATACTATGATGATGAATGCTAATACCGTGCATTGGTTTGAGTTTCACATGTATCTATTGCGGGCTTTCAGATGATCTGTTATATCTATTCTATTTTCTGATATAAGTGAAAGATGGATTTTTCTTCACATGTTGTCTACCGGATAAAGCCTCTCTCCCTTTGTACTCGTACACTTTAAGTTTTTTCCTGTGCAGATATACGGGAGTTTTGATTTTATTTTATGTTTTCAAATTGAATAAAGAAGTGCAGTTGAATGACTGTCTACGGTTTTGAAGTTTCCATCTTCCGGGAAAGTCATTTGCATCCTTTCTTGCGATGTAGTTTTAAGTATTAGTCATTTCTGCCTCGTTCTTCTTGTTCTGTAGTTACATTTACACCTGTGTATATACATATGTAATTTGTATTTTTGTACTTTTTAGCAGCTTCTTGATCCTATTTCTGCATGATTTGTCTTGTTCTTTGTGTATTTTTGCATCGGAAAGAATTCTGTGTGGGCTTATTGATTTCACTGATCATCAAAATTCATGGTATTGCGAAAGTTTGGTTGTATTGTTTTAGGGATTTGTACAATCGGTTCTTGGTCTGATTTTCCTAAGCAGGTTGGTCGAATAATGGGTGCAATCTAGAAAGGCAGTACCAATTTTCCTCTGATCTAGTGGCACCTTTTACGATTAATACATTGAATTGGGTAGTTTGGTTAATGATATAGTTCAAGACTAGAGTTATTTGCCATTCTGGCTGGGCATTTAATGGGCAAACTTTCAGCTGTTGTCAGAGTGTTGGATGTATGGCTTGACATAATCCTATTTAATAGGTCTTTTTAGATTTCTGGGTTTCTTCTTGCACTTACTGGGCTATAATGGTTGCTGAATAACACTGTTTTCTAGTTCTTCGCTCCATAACTACCATGTCCTAGGCTAATTGTTGAAATTCTGCTTGTCAAATATGTAATATTTTATCTCTTTCGTCATTTTCTTTTTACCAAGTCCTGTGGTTTAGCAGCCTTCTTTGCATCTTCCATTTTGAGTTTTTAAGTTCGTTGTATGATGGCAAGTGTTTCTCTTACTAGCATTGTAACTTAGCGTATTTGTTATGGAAATGGCGGAATGTAAGTTGCCTTCACTTCCTGATGTTGTTTTTCTCCAATGTTCTTTTCCCTTTTGATTCAGGAAGTTGCAGAACTTCTTTTCATCCTTTATGTGCGAGGGAGGCTAGTCACAGAATGGAAGTCTGGGGAAAATTTGGTTCTGATAATGTAATATCTTGTTTTCTTCTAGAATTACATTAGTGTTGCATTTTGGTTAGGTTTCTTAATGGAAAAACAATTTTCCTTTTGTAAACGTAGGTTGAATTACGGGCTTTTTGTTCAAGGCACTCAGAGGTACTGGATAAAAACAATACCTCTCAATTGGCAAATCCGTCTGTCGTTGCTGGAAATAACTCTGATTCGAGTGACCACATTCCTGAGAAATCAAATGAGAGCTGTGGAAATGGAGATAATACCGCAGTCCATGTAGAAGTGCCTGATACCAATTCTGACGGATTATGTGATGGTGAATCTCAAGTGTTGGGATCGCTTGGTTCGAGATTAAATAATAGATTTGTGTCAGGGTGCAATGATTCACAGCCTCTTAATGATGTGGGGACTTTTGAAAGGTGCAGTGAGGATGTTAATGTATCCGACTCCTCTAATTTTATATTAATTTTGAAGAAGGTGCGTTTTATTTCCATAAGCAGCCTATATTGTTCTTTGACATTTTAAATAAACTAAATTTGTTTGAAGTCTTAATTTTTTTCAATTATGCAGTTGGCCGATCGGGGGAGAATAAATATGGAAGATGTAGCATCTGAAATTGGCGTGTCACCAGATTCTTTATCAGCCTCACTTGCTGTAATGCCAAAAGATTATGTTACAATTTCATGTTGTTTTAACGGATATTTGTTGGTATCTTTGCCGATTTTCTTTTTATTGGAAAGTCAACTTGTAACATCTTGAAGTTCTTTTGGCAGGATGATACCATTGCCGCTGATGTGCAGTGCAAAATATTTAAATGGTTAAAAAACAATGTGCACTTGTCTACTATACAGAAAAACTTAAAAGGTAAAATACAATCGACAAATTCATTCAACGTGAAGATTGAAGCTGTTGATAATTCATAATTCTAATGCTCTATCAATTTCAGAATCTGATGTTGCAAATACGGTAGCTGTAAAGTCAGTACCACCAAGGCGTAGAACCAAAGGCAATATAAGGATTTTGAATGATCCAAAAATTTTACGCTCATCTCGGGAGATTTTTAGTGACAAAGAGTCGGTAGTAAATGAGGTCAAGGTAGATCTACTTATTGAAGAAGAACCTGAGAAATCGAGTGAAGTATCTGTACCCAAAGCTGTTGAAAAGGTACTAAAAGTGGTTGGGTGGGTGAATGTGTGTCTGAGTGGTCTTAATTTTAAGTTCCTGTAAATGTATCTTGTAAAAACAATAAAAAATGTATTGTTGTTATGAGCCTTTGCTGCTTAGTGTTTTCTTTGCTGGTTCTACTTAAATTCTACATGGATCTGTATATGATCCATGAAATTTTGTGGTCTGTTTTTTTACAGAAATTAGAAAAGAGTTAAAGAAAAAGGAAACCGAAAAGAATTGTGAATGGCTGTGTGTTTGGTGTGATTGTGTGCAATTGTAGAGGTGACAGAAGCTGTATGTATGATCATGCAAAATGCTTTTGCAGTCTTATTTTTGCAATGTTTGCATTTGCTTTTTGCGTGCCTGTTTGTAGACCTGATAATACTTGTATGCTTGACTGAGCGAAACTCTGTTGAAGCCTAAGAAACTTTTACGCTACTTTTACGCTTTGTTTTTTCTTTTTTAATGGGTTGCCCTCCCTTTTTCCACTGTTTTCATATCGCTTGATGGTAGAAGACGTCTGACATCTAAGAAGAGTGGTAGGTTCTTTGAACAAATCATGACACTAGCTTCTAATTTTTATATTATTAATTTCGTATAGCAGACTGGCTGGCAATACAGGCTGTTTTAAGTGAGGTACGCTGGAGAGGCACAAGGAAAGTTGATAGGGTGATAGTCATTTGGCCTCAACCTTCATTTAGCTTCTTGTTTTGTTTGACTCATATACATAGTAAACATGATTGACTGGGTTCCTTTCTTGTGCTTACCCGCCTCCAATAATTTGATAGTTGGAGTGTTGGTTATTTTTTGGACTTGTGTCATACTGTCATCTGTATCATGTTTTGTATATATGATTGTTTGAGATGTGCTAGTGGGGGAAATTGACTTGTTGAATGTTCAGAATTGAGGGTGGTGGTCAAAGTTGAGATTTAATGTTTCCTATTCCTTTGATTAACTTGGTACTGTTAAGTTGAAAAATAGTGGATCAAGAGCAATTAATTTGGTTATTCTTGTAATGGTAGCACAAGCGCCTCTCACCTACTTTCGTTGTATGTGGTTCTCTTTGCATGCATCTAAGAAATATATATGTAATTTCATGCATATTCCTTTTTTTTTTTTTTCTTCTTTTTTTTTTTTTTGGTTTTTGTTTTTGCTTTCTGCTGTTTAGTCAGCACAGTTTTGTTTTCAAGGGCACTCTCTTTCTCCAGTTCATTTGGTATGTTTTTGTTTTGATATATGTTACATTATATAATTTTTTTATACGTGCAGAATTTGACTGAGCCTGTTGGTGTTCGACATTCTACACCTTTGCAAGTTGAAGGTTTGTTCTTCTGATTCATCTTTCTCGTTCAATTTCTTTTGCATTGGTTAGATGTTATTTTGTGCTGATTTTCCTTGCATCTGTTTTAGATAATTNGCATCAAATGTTCGGAGCATTGTCTATTTCTCTTGAACCTGTGGTAACATGTTTTTGTCTAATCCATTCGGACGGTTGAAATCCAAGTTTATCAGTCCACATTCTAGGAAGGTCAATGCAAGTTGTCACATGTCTGTGGCTGTGATTTCATTTTGCCCATGTGTTTGGTCCAGGAATTTGAAAAATATAATTAACAAGTAACAACTGACTTTGCTACATTTGGCATGTTTCCTAATAATTCGTTACTGTACCCATGAATTTAAGTTTGTGAATTTCACATTAATGTAACCAGGGGAGTTAATCCATGTTGTGAGGGTGTTTACGTGTTTGAATAGTAGGTGGAAGGAGGTGGCTATTTATGTGGAAGTTCACTTTAAGACAAGGACGCAGCGTCCTCGTTGCTGGCTTTTGTGCTGGAGATGTTAGTTGTTTGCCTGAACAGGGGTTAGGGATAGTCTACAAGTCAAATCCTTGCTAATTATTAGACTTTTGTTTCTTAAAGTGGTTAGCCGATTACATTCTTTGTGTGATGACATCTTGTATTGCCTCTCCAGGCCACAAGTAGTCTCCTCTGATTGATTTCAGTATCTATGTTGGGCCATTTGGCTTAATATGTTGAGGACAATAGATAACTTTCTTTTATAATCAAGCTAAATTGTTATAGTGGATGTCTCTGTTGTTTATAATGATCTTCATGACACTGTTCTATTCTCTTTTTTTACCTAATTAGCGTATGTTCAGCAGGCCCAACTGAACTCTCTAACTGTAACTTTCAACAAAGTTGTCAAGCAGAGGAGATTTCTATTCCTCAGGATACTTCAGTGAATGCAGATGAAAATCCACCTTGTTCAGTTGCAGATTTAGTTGTTCCTGATCTCTTGTAAGTTTTGGACCTTATTAATAACTTTTATATCGAATTTATTCACCATACGAAAAACTTTTGGAGCCTTGAGGAACTCCATTTGCGTTGCTTATTTTTTGTTTTTTTTTTTGTTTTCACGACAGCTTCTCTGAATATTTATATGATGTATTACAGAACAACAGAAGCAGAAGCTGTTCCTAGTTTCTATATCCATCCAGATATTCAGAAGAAATTACTACTGATGCAGAATAGGGTGGATTTAAAGACCACCGCAGCTTTTGAGTTTAATGATGGTAATGCTTCTGCTATTTTTCTACTGCTATTATGGATGGGTCTAACAGGTATTAATCTTTACAGGTTCCAAAGATGGGGTGATTCCTCGTTCTGAGTCAGCCACTAATGCCAGTGTTTGTTGTATTCACCAAACTAAACATCGGGGGTGCGAAGAGACGACTTGTAAAGCTGACGGATTGAATTTAGAACAGTTGGTTATTGCTAGGAAAATGGGAATTCTGGACCTTTCTCCTGAAGATGAAGTGGAAGGGGAACTCATTTATTTTCAGGACAGGTTGCTGAGTAATGCAGTTGCAAGAGAGCATTTTATTGGTCTCTGCTTTACTCTCTTAGCTTCTGGCTGACGTTTCTGTTGTTTGATGATTTCATTGATGCGTAACTACAGAATTTATATTTATTTTTTAAATCCTTTTGCAGATAATTTAAAATGTAGTGTTGCTAAGAGTCTGCCACAGGAGATTGATCTGGCTCGGAGGAACAGATGGGATGCTGTGCTTGTTAACCGGTATCTTTGTGAGCTTAGGGAGGCAAAGAAACAGGGCAGAAAGGAAAGAAGGCACAAGGAAGCACAAGCTGTGCTAGCGGCTGCAACTGCTGCTGCTGCTGCTTCTTCTAGGACCTCTTCATTTAGGAAAGATGCCTTTGAAGAGACTACTCATCAGGAGGTTTCTTACTTTTTTCATATCTGAATTGGTATTTTCTCAGTTGCTGTTAGTTATTTATTGACTGAGTTATCTTTGCAGAACATGATGAAGTTGAATACCACGAGTGGGAGATCTGGCGGTTACTCTCAGTTGATCCCTCGTGCTAAAGAGACACTTCAAAGGGTGGCTGTCCCTAGGATTTCACTAGAGAAGCAAAGTGAGTTTGCAGAGTCAGTTGTAGATTTCTCTAAAGAACACCCTAGATCATGTGACATCTGCAGACGTTCTGAGACATTGTTGAATCCTATCTTAGTTTGTTGTAGTTGCAAGGTACGTTTGCCCCAGTTAGTGTTTGTTTGTAAATTCAATAAATGATTTTAGTTTAAACTTTAGCCCTTTTAACAGGTTGCAGTTCACCTGAGTTGCTATCGTAGTGTTAAAGAATCTACAGGTCCATGGTACTGTGAGTTATGTGAAGAATTATCGTCATCTAGAAGTTCTGGTGCTCCATCTGTCAACTTCTGGGAGAAACCTTATTTTGTTGCTGAATGTGGGTTTTGTGGTGGCACAACTGGTGCTTTTAGGAAATCTTCTGATGGTCAATGGGTCCATGCCTTCTGTGCCGAGGTTGAATTTGTAATTTCATTTTTGCATCTAACAAATATGGCGTCTTTTGTTTGAAGTTTTTTAGAATGAAATTATTAACTTTATATTTATCTCTTTCTAGTGGGTCTTTGAATCGAGATTCAAAAGAGGACAAATAAATCCTGTTGAAGGAATGGTATGTGTACATCTGGATACCAACAATTAGATATTATTTTAATGGCTTATAGTTTTCATCTGTTGCTATAGATAAAGTAGTTTCTCTCCTTTTTTTTTTCTCAATAAAACAGAGAAGAAAAATAGATAAAATAGTTGAATGTGGTAACTTGTACTTATTTTTAGCTAGGGTGAGTCAGCTGTCTTTTAACAACATTATGCTCTCTTTTTAAATGCCAGGAGACTGTGGCAAAGGGGGTTGACTTGTGCCAGATCTGTCATCGCAAATATGGTGTCTGCATTAAGGTAAGAATTGTTTTCGTTGGTGTGTATCTCTTAAACTTGAAGTGTTTTATTTTAAGGCAGCTAACTATCTAGTAACTCATTTTTGTTCTGCAGTGCAATTATGGCCATTGTCAGGCGACATTTCATCCGTCCTGTGCCAGAAGTGCTGGTTTTTACATGAATGTAGTAAAGACTTCTGGTGGCAAGCAGCAGCACAAGGCTTATTGTGAAAAGCATAGCTTGGAGCAAAGGGCAAAGGTCATAATTCTTGTATACATATTGTGCTGTCACTTGTGGTCGATGATTTCTTAGATTCCTCTTAAAATAATATGATCGATGGAATATAATTTGTTTTGCCCGATTTCTGTCTTTGTAATATATACAGGCTGAAACGCAAAAACATGGAATCGAGGAGTTAAAGAGCTTTAAGCAAATTAGAGTAAGATTTTCTTTAGGATTTGTCTTTTTATTTTTCAGCGTGCTATTAGCATCTTCACATGTATCTCTTTTACCTGCATGGAGTGAATAGTTTGGATTGTGACGGGGTTTTAGATCATCAATGGCATTGGCGACCACATCTGCTGAAAAAAAGAAAATATTTGAATTGATTTAACTTTTATGCGACTACATATAGCAGTTAATGCTCGTGTTTTCTAGCTGGATGCTCGTGTAACTTGCAGTTGAACTTGAACTTGAACTTGAATTTTCTAGGAAGGAATAGTACTTTCAAAGTGTTTTTTGGGAAGAGAGAAAAAAGGGGTGGGGGTGAATATTGAAAGCTGTAGTCTTTTACTTTATTTTAAAAGCAAAGTCCCTCTCTCTCTCTCTGAATAAAAATTCTGTAAAATTTCAGTCTATCGTTTTCTTCTTGTCAAAGTATGCTTCAGTTTTTATTTCTGCGTGGAATCATCTGTCCCCCTATGTTCCAGTCCTCAGCGAACGTCACTTCTTTTCTTGAATTGCGTATTTTATCATGTGACTGATTTTGTGTGTGTACACACTTATGCACGGGATGGTAGTGCTAATATTGAACTAACTGGGTGTTACTTTTCTCATTCACCTTTTTTCTTTATCAACTGATTACGTTTGTAACTTTTAGTATGTTCAATTCGTTAGTGTTTTTTTGGCTAATCGAATTGCCTAATTATGTGCTTGCATCAATGCTTTTTACAGGTTGAACTAGAGAGGTTACGACTTCTTTGTGAGAGGATCATCAAACGTGAAAAATTGAAGGTATTGTTGGATTTGTACAAATGACTGACCTGGAGTAATTGTGTGCTTGTTTTTTTTTTTTTTTAATTTTTTTTATGGGAATTGTGTGCATGGATTTGACAGATACTATGTATATCATTCCTATAATCTTTCCCCGCTGTTAATGGCGCCCATATCACTGAATATGGGTTAGCAGCTACTGTGCTTCTCTTGTCTGTTTGATCAGTAACTACTCTTCGGTATGAGTTCGGAGTTAGGACAAGACATGTTCAATCAAAACACGTATTGATTAGACAGGTCCCGTGCATGTCTTTGCACACTAATGTGAAGAAAGAGATGGGAGGAGAGAGGAGAGAGATTTTCTTGGTGGGAAACGTATGGTTTTATGTCAGAGCACTCTCATTTGCATGAGAGGACACCATTAAAATGAATTAGGAATGATTTGACTGTGTGTAGGCAGATTTTTCTTCTTTTTTTTTTTTCTCCTAAATGGATTTATATGTTATAATGCATGTGCAGAGTCGGTTAATGCTGTATTATTGATGTACTTTTTCCTTCTGTGATGTGTGCAGCGGGAATTGGTTCTTTGTTCACATGAGATACTTGCTGTGAAACGAGATCATGTTGCTCGTTCTATACTTGCTCATAGTCCCTCCTTTCTTCCCGATGTTAGTTCAGAATCTGTCACAACATCCCTAAAGGGCCACACAGATGGTTATAAATCATGTAGTGAAGCAATTCAACGGTCAGATGACATAACTGTGGATAGCACAGTTTCTGTCAAGCAACGAAGTAAAGTTTTTGGCACCATGGATGACCAAAGGGGTGAAGATGACTGCACGACATCCCATAACAATTTTACCCGGAAGCATATGGAGAGGCCACAGTTTTCAGGGAAACAGATTCCTCATAGACCTGGCGCTACTCACAACCTCAATGATGATGGAGGATGGATGTCAAAATCAAGAAAGGTAGTATGATTTAGCATCATATTTTATGTAATCTTTTGTTTGTTTTTGTAATCGATTATACTTTTATTTTACTTTGGAGGCTAGATTTGCTTATTCGAGTCTGAAATTACAGCCAGAGACATTTGAGAAAGAACTCGTAATGACTTCGGATCAAGCATCTGTGAAAAATATGCGTTTACCTAAAGGTTATGCATATGTTCCTGCTGATTGCCTTTCAAACGAGAAACATATCAACCAGGACTCATGTTCTGGCGAGCCACTGGAGCCTGGTGGTTAGCATGGGCCATATCTGGTTGGTGCTTGATTCCTACTCGAGGACGAGAAAATCATCCCAGATGTGTATTTCCTGCACATTTTTTTTTCTCCGGCAAATTGGTCTCTCCTGAAACTGCGATGCTTGTTTGATCACGGAAGGGATGGGACCACCGGGATAGGGTTCTCGCCTGCGCATCATCCCCTAGAAAGAGATCACATTCTTGTTTTGGCTGGGAAGCTTTTTGCAGCATTGTTGTATATTCTTGATGAGAGTAATTGTACAGTGGGTGGAGGGGCTTATTCCATTTACATTTGTTAGAAAGGCAATGTGTTTCTGTATGTTTTTAACTTGTCCTTTTTAGAAGGATCAAAAGAGAAGCTCTGGTTGTAACTGTATACAAAAAATTAAAGGGATCACCTACTGTGCCTGCTCTGTATAGTTAGTGTATATATTCTTACAAACAGTCATTAAGAAATTCCGCCCTCCGTTGGATTGGAGCGTTGAGATTGATTTTCTAACCATATTGGTCTCTTGAACTATTCATTTTTCAGTTTATATATATATCTGTTTTTCTCTTCGGTTGGCTGCATTTTTAATGAGTCGGAGGAGTCGGAAGAACTTGAGTAATAACTTTTAGGAACTGGATTGTCGAGGAATATGAATCTTGACTACCCCAAGTATCCTAGTTAACAGAATGATGGCTGCATATGAAAATTCTTCGAAACTGTTAATTTTGTTTTACGGAAGGGTAAAACTACGAAATTTTAGTTTGACTGATCAAGAACTGGAGGTTGATTCTTGACTTCTTGAATTACGTTCTTCCTAAACTTAACTTGGGACTTTGATTACAGCAAAGACAATTCGAAGTTCGAAGTATCCGGTTGTTCAGGAAAAAAAGAAATCAAAAACCCATTAAACATAAGCAATATTATGACGAAATTAGCTCATTTTTAATCTTTCTTTCTCTAATCATGTTTTTCTTCCATTTTATATATATATATTTTTTTGTTATTGCTTAAATCTTTTCTCAGATACAAATTCCGGTGTGTTGATGTCTCATGATTTTCGTCGATCTCAGTAGATATGCAGTTGGGTAAGTAAAGCACAATTGTAGGCTCAATTTCTCGTTCAGTCGATTTTCATCGGTAAGCACAAAGTCATCTAGATCATGGAACCTTAGTACCTAAGTAGTATATTACTCCATATGATGAAAAAATAAATAGTCATCATCACCATATATATAAGAGATTATAAAATATAATTGGAAAGAACTAAGACAAAAACTAAACCAAAAAAAAGGGAGGGAGAGAGAAAGTGGAAAGAAACTGGAATATAGAACAGAAAATAGAAAAGAAGAAAAGACTGGATGAAAGGATTCAGTAAATAAAGAAGGGAAAAGGATACCTCAAATATAGATTAGACCCAAACACAGATAGAGAAAAACTTATCCAAAATAAATACAAAGCAAACAGTACGTATTAATTAATAACATACCAAAATGTAACCAAGACTCAGAGATAGCTGAATGTAATAAAGTATTTCCACAGTATACAATATTAAATACAACACTAAAGAAATAAATGCATCAACAACATATAGAATATGCATTAATTAACAATTGAACAAAACAGATATATAAGTTGGAAAAAACTGGGAAAAAAAACTAAAAACAGAAGACAGAACATAACAAATATTAATAATATTTGATATACTTCCGAAAAAAGCTCTTCAAACCAACCTTACAAAAGCACACGTTGGACAAAGGGTAGAGGAAAGAGTAAGAGGACACTAAATACATTCAAGACGGATAACAATAGTTTTAGTAAGCTGTGGGTAAAACAGAGTATAGAGAGAAGTAGAAAGCACATAACAGAATCAAATAGAAGTAAAAAAAAATATAAAAGGGATTAAACTAAAAATAAAGGGGTGGCAATTTCCCAAGCAAACATGTAATAAAGGTTAATATGTATTATATATGTAAAAAAAAAAGATATCAGAAGCTTATTATACAAAAATAGCTAAAATAATTAAAAAAAATACATTTAAAAGAAAAAAAAGCCTTCTGTTTTTTTCACTTTGTTTTCAATTTTTTCTTTTACCTTTTTTTCCCTAATTTGAATAATACAAAAAAATCAGAACAGTATTAATTAGATTTAAATGGAAATAGATTTGAAGTCATTAATGTAAATAGACAGATCACAAAAAAGAAGCACAGAGATAATTATTTGCTCTAAAAAAATCTAGAAGAGATAATAAATATGAAAGGAAAGAAATTAAAGGAAAAAAAGTCCAAGAATAGTCCAGAAGATATTAAAATACTCTAAAAATATAACAACACAAAAAGAAAAAATCCAAAAATTAATATACACAAACGTTCATACATATATATATGGTTTAACCAAAGTGTATAACAGAGGAAAAAGAAGTTAAAATATCACAGTATACGAAAAAAAATTTGAATAATTAACAGAATAATACCAATAAAATAATAACAAAGCCTAATTACAATAATTAAAAAACAAAGTCCAATCTTTAACTAAGCCATAAAGTCCAACAACAAAAAATCCCATCAGTCCGCAAACTAAAGCCCAAAAGCAAAAATTTCAAGAACAAAAATAATGGATTAAGCCCAAAGAACAAAGCCATGAAATACTTCCGCAGTAAAAGAGATCGAAAACAAAGCAACAATTATTTCATATAAACAAACGAAAAGCTCAACTAAAGAACAATCCAAAATATAGACATGATAACACCAAAAAAAATCACAAAAAAAAAAACAAAGTTTTAGGGGAATAAAATACTAGAAAACGTGAGAACACCACAGTAGGACTTAGTTCCACACAATCACCGACAAAAAATCCAAGAATAAAGAGTACAAAAAGAAATTAAAATCGAGATCAGAAAAATAGATCCCTCAAAGGAAAAGGAGACAAAATAAAAAATAATAAGAAGAAGCTATAACCAAAGAGAAGAAGCAATCGAAAGTGAGAGAAATAACAAAAGATAAAGGATGAACAAAAGAGAGAAAAGAAGAAATCAAAGAGATGGAAGCAAAGGGACATCAAAAGAAGCAAAAGACACTGATCTCAGTGTATCCGGCGGACCAACCAAGGTCGAATGAAACCCAAAAAAAGGCTCACCCAATGTCCTCATCCAAAGCATATAATAGGAGGCTAATTGGGTAAAATCCCAAACTTTTAAAATTGAAAAGAGAAAATAACCCATGCCACTGACAAACCATAGGAATATTTTTAAGGACAAAAAAGTAATTTCAGACATACATGCCACAACCGGTTACACTCCATCCATGCCTCCGAAAATTACAAAAAAACTCCCCACCCACCAACCACTCTCAACTACACTCTAAGGAAAATCCGTCAAATAATACCAACTAATTCCGAAAAAAAATAAAAGGAAAAAAGCCACTGTTCTAAGTACGGTGAAAGTAACCTGTGTTGAACAGTTGAAAAATTCTCAGCTTTAGTATATATGAATAATAAATGACTTGTTCATAATGAAGTCACCCATTATGTGAATGTAAGGAAAGAGAAAAGAGTCATAACTTGAAAGATTTATTTTGCAAAGAGTTTTACAAATGAATCTATTACTAAAAACAGATTATTAAAAATTAATCTATTTTGCAAGAGAAATGCTAAATACACTCTCTTTCTCATTCTTTTTTATACTCTACAGTCTTACAGTCTAGCACGTGAGTTTTACTATCCAGTTTAACATTTTAATAATAAATTAAATTACAGTGGAATCCACGTATCAAGCAGTGAGACTAGGAGAGTGCAAAAGAGAATGAGAAAGAGAGTGCAGCTAGCATTCCTCATTTCGCAAATATTCCTAAAAGATGACAATAAAAAATTAGGATTCTTTGTAAGAAAAACACGTACTACGGATAACAAAATGGAAATTATAATTAAAAAAACGTGCTTTAGCAAATTTTTGACGCAAAATATTGTACATTCGAAAATATAATAGGAATACATGGAATTGTATTTCTCGTCATGAATAACTCTAAATTTAACCTACTTATCAAGGTGGCTTCACAATATTGTCTTATTAGAGAAAAAGACTAAATGGCCCTTAATGACAAGTGTTTCATCCTCAAAATATATGCTATTTTTACTACCATAGAGCATCTCCAATGGGCATGCTAAATGTCATGCTAATGCTAAATTTTAGCATATGTTGTTATTTACAACATTGCTACTATTTTGTATATATAATATTTATGTATTTCACAATATTATTAAAATTCAATGTATGTATTTATTTTTTTTCATTAAATTTTATTTACAAGTTTATCCTTACTAAATTACAATCAATTATAATTAATTGGAGAATATTTTTTTATATATAATTTTTTTTGCATTGACTAATTTATTCATTTATATAGAATATGAGGAGTTCTAAATTGGTAGATAAATTTAATTTTTGTGATTAGTAATTAAATGATAAAATAATAAGAGTATATAGGAGAAAAAAAATATTTTATACATAAAGTTAATGTTTAAAATACAAATAGTATTTCTTTTAGCATATGCATTGGATCAAAATTCAAAAAATGCATGTTAAATTTGATATGTCATGCTAAATTTAGTACTGGCACACTATTTTTTAGGATAGTGCATTGGAGATGGTCTAAGTACCACTACTTTTCTCCGAAAACTCAATGTTTCCAAATCCTTTATTTAGGAAAACAATCATCCTCTCTTGTGAGACTTTAGTAGGTAAGTTTTGTGAATTTCTATTCACAAAGTGGTAATTTTTCCAAAAAAAAAAGACAAATAGGAAAAAAAGAAAAGAGCTACTACTTTTAGTTAGAGCTTTCCAAAAGTGGTAATCCGTTTAGTGGCATGAAATAGATGGAGAACCAGCCCATGGGCCCGGCCCGTATATTTCTGCCCTTTATCCTTTCGCTAATAGAAAAAGTGGTTAATGGCACAAATGGTCCCTGAAGTATCCAAATTGTAGCAATTTGATTCTCATAGTTTTAATTATAGCAATTAAGTTATTGAACTTTTCGATTTGTAGTAAGTTAGTTTTTGAATTGTATAAATTACAATTTGATGTTAAAGTTTTAACTAAGAATACACATGTGAGGAGCACTGGTGACATCTAAAAGTATATTTAAAAGTTAATTTAGGAATTTCAAGTATAAAAATGAATAATCACGATTTTTTTTTCCTAAATTTATAATTCCAAAAACCTTAAAAAAAGAGAAGAATGCATTTTTCATTCTCTTTAAATCTTTTTATTTACTTTATTTTTCTTTAAATATGCTTTCATATGTTATATGCTATGACGTGATCCTCATGTATGTTTCTTCTCAGAAATTTAATAATAGGTTGTAATTTAGACAATTTAGGGACCAAATTGCTATAAATCAGAAAATATAAAGACTAAATTGCTACATTTGAGACGATGAGGACCAAATTGCCACAAGCTGGATAGTTCAGGGACCCTTTTTGCCATAAACCAATACAAGAACTCGGTATTATTCCCGAAAACATTTCGTAACATCTGCACTGAGAGAATGGGTTCCATAGATCCGCCAAAAACTGAGAACGGCTACTCTAACCCCGACAAGTCGGACGCCGACCACAGATCCGCCGGCGGCGATGGAGTTCCGCCGGCGACTAACGACATGACGCCGGAATCCGACGACTTGAAGAAGCGGAAGACGAACATGCTTCCCTTGGAGGTGGGGACGCAGGTCATGTGTCGTTGGAGGGACGGAAAGTACCATCCCGTCAAGGTTATCGAACGCCGGAAAATGCCTTTCTCTGCTCCCAACGATTACGAGTATTACGTCCACTATACCGAATGTAAGATTTTTGCATTTCTTTGTTAATCCCCAATTCCTCTAAATTTAGGGTTGAGGTTAGGGTTTTGGTTTGAAGCTATTGCTAGAACTTTGATTTGTGGTGTTTCTTGAGTTACTCTTTGTATTAGGTTTTGGGTTCGGGTGAGAACATTGGTGGTTTTGATTACGGGTTTTGTTGCTGGGAATTGAAGAATTCTGTAATTGATTAATTTGGTTTGAGCAAGAATGTACTTGGGTTTAAGCTTTAAAGGCTTCTGAATTGGGTACATATCAAATTTTAGTTCTTTGACGAGATTCTGGTTCTCAGATATAATTGGGAGGTGCTGTTTTAGTGTTGTGGAAGCACGTTCGCTTGTCTGGATAGTAAGTTTCATATTAAGTTTTAGTTATGAAAGAATTGTAAAAGAGAGATTAGTGCAGATGGGAATTTCATAAATATAAAAGAGAAGCCATGCACATACTTGGGGTATACGGAAATGGAGAAAGGAGTTTAGATTATGATAAGAAGGCCTTGGCATTGGCATTGAGATGTGATGATATGGTAGAGTTCAATTTCTGTTGAAGTAGGGATTGTATCACAAGTATGTTCTAATTTGTTACTTATATAGTAAAAATGGTAGAATGGTAAGGTTATACATAGATGTGGGAATTGCATTGGAACTTAGAAGTGAAGAAGAAAGGTTGTAGATGGATCTAAAGGGTTTAACTTATAATTTGATGGCGCAAACTGATGAAATTTACGGAAAAATATTGTAGAAGAAATTTACTAAGCTATTACTATTTGGGTAAAGATGGCAGGTGTGGAATTTTTCTTGAATTGCATTAGGTGAAATGTGAATGAAGAAGTTGCCAAAGTTTCTACATGCTATTGTGTTTTGAGATGTCCAATGACCAGCATAATGAGTGTATGACAATTGAAAAAATTTATGTAATATGAATATGCTAGGATAAGCTCTAACTTATTCTACTGGTTTAATTGAGAGTTATGCAGTGTAATGGAGTAGGAGAATTCAGTTAAGAGAGTAGAGAATTTGATTCCACAAGTTTTCAATGTAGAATCATTATGGACTTTTGTTATTGCTCTCACCCTACACGATAGATAATTTTTTCCTCCAAAACATGCCAAATTGGTCATGTATAGTGTAGATTGGTCTAATCGTTGTTTAATTATCTCGTAAATATCCTATGATTTTACACCACTGAGGGAAAGATGGAATCTCCATTTGCTGTAAAAATTGTAAATAATATCACTTGATATACCTTTTTGTTTTCTATTTAACAGCATTTAGCTTCTTATTGTTGTTAAGTTATTATCTTATAATATTGATTCAGATGCTTACATATTGGTGTCTGTTTTCTTTTCCCCCATTTTTTATATAACCGACAGTTAATAGGAGGCTTGATGAATGGGTGAAGCTTGAACAGCTTGATCTTGATTCAGTAGAGGCTGATGTCGATGATAAAGTAGAGGAGAAGGTAATGGCATGTTCTTGAAAAAAAAAAAAAACTTTAAACCATTTTTACAAACTGCAAGTTTGCATCTATTGCCTTTTCATATTATTGAGGTTGGATACAGAACTGTTCTTAAGCATTTTCTTTTTGTTAACTGTGTATTCGAATTTTTTTAAAAATTTGAGACTTTTAGGTTACAAGCTTGAAAATGACTCGTCATCAAAAGCGGAAAATTGATGAGACACATATAGAGGTATGTAAAAGTCAAAGTTGTTAATTTGTTATTAAATTTTTGTTCTTATGGTTTATGCCTTTTGTAGTCATCATTCTTATTTTCATTACCTATTCAATATGGGGATATCATGTTGATAGGCCAGATGGGATTTAGGATGAAGGGTATATCTATTTTTATTGTTCTGTAAGAGGGGAACAGAAAATGAGCGACACTGAATATTGGAGGGAGAGGTAGGAAAAACATGGGAATAGTGGGTAAGAGGGAGGAGGAGAGGAGACTGAGAGAGTGTTAAAATTGATCTGCACCATCTGCATTTGCGCCATGGGCTTGAAGTGAATTTAAATACCACTTCACTCCCTTGCTCACATGTAAGATGGTTGTAACTTGGAAATATCGTGTCAAACAATTTAGGATCCAGTGAGAGTCTTTACAGATGTTACTGGCTCTATCTCGTGCTATTTTTTTATTTTATTTTATTTTTTTAAAGAACTTTTAGATTAATATAATTGAAGATGTCCTTTGTAATTATGTAGGGCCACGAGGAGCTTGATGCTGCCAGCTTGCGTGAACATGAAGAATTCACAAAAGTTAAAAATATAGCAACTATTGAGCTTGGAAGATATGAGATTGAGACTTGGTACTTCTCCCCTTTTCCACCAGAATACAATGACTGTTTGAAGTTGTATTTTTGTGAGTTTTGCCTCAATTTCATGAAGCGCAAAGAGCAGCTTCAAAGGCATATGGTGAGCTGTGCTTCTTCAATTATTTTGCATTTTCTTGTTTGCAAAGAAAGTCCTTTTAGTCGTGAGCTGTTGTCAATTGGATCCATGATTAAACGTTCCTTAATTGTTTTTTTTTTTTTTTGGGTGACCACTGTGTCTAATTTTGAGCTTCTGGTTTTCTTTGCACCCCTCCTTTTCCCCCCTGCAAAATTCCAACTATGAAGAGGAAGTGTGATCTCAAGCATCCCCCTGGTGACGAGATATATCGAAGTGGTACACTCTCAATGTTTGAGGTAAGCTGTTCTTGCATAGGATTTACGGATTATATAATTAACAAATTGTAAATATAAAGTTACTCTAATAAGTTTCACGTGCTTTCTTTACCATTTTCAATTTGTTTCCATTCTGATCACGTTCTTGTACGAAATCTTTACAAGATTTTTTGTTTTACTTCTCTTCCCACTACGACTCTCTTAAGTTTATATAACTGATGTAGCTTTATTTAATTATAATGAAACAGGTTGATGGCAAAAAGAACAAAGTTTATGGCCAGAACCTTTGTTATTTGGCAAAACTGTTTCTTGATCACAAGACCCTTTACTATGATGTTGACCTCTTTCTGTTTTACGTTTTGTGCGAATGTGATGATCGAGGATGCCACATGGTTGGATATTTTTCCAAGGTAAATCGCAATGTTGTTTATTGTTGGCCTGAAATTCCTGAATTTATAGGCCATGCACTTATGTTGATACATGGACTTTCGACCTCATCCCACGGATCACTTGCTCCTCTTTTCACTAAGTTTTGAAGTGAATAAAAAACTATTGAAATGCTTTCTTTTAGTTGTTTTTCTTGTTTTTTTTTTCGTTTTTTTTTTTCTGTTGCATGATCACTGGCTCTGTTAATGTTGTGTGTAGCGCCTTTTTTTTTTTAATTTAATGTTTTTTTATTTTAATTGGTTAATGATAAGGACCAACCCTCAAGAAAGGGAAGGTAATAGAACTTTATTGCAGAAAACAGAAAGAAAGAAATACAAGATGGCGCTTGGCAATTCGAGAGGCCAACACTCTCCCTGGAGATCAGCTCCAAATTACAACCAAATTACTCCTTGCCTCCTCCCCTTCCGTTCCCCCCTCTGTATTCCCTCTCGACCCTTCCCACCCAACTAACAAACTCTCTAACAGAATTGACAGCCTACTCGAAAATACCACAACTACCCCTGCTCTTATGGATGCTAAGTACCCTTCTTTGCTCGACGTGCATACGTAAAGCGTATAGGGGGCTTATCAGTTAACTGTTAAGATTTGCATTTGATTCTTTGTAAACCCAACTGAACTAATCCAAATGCTGAAACCTTAATTTAACAAGTCAATGATGCTAGTACATGTATTTCTGATAAGAGACTACTTATGTTGCTACGTTTTGTTTAACAAGTTGAGGACTATGTAGTGGGAGCTAAAGCCCACGGAATTAAGCTTGTAATTGCTAGAATAGGTGATACTTTTGTAGGTTGTTAATTTTTCTTTTGTTGATTGATGTAACTTTGGAGTTGTAATTCAGAAAAATAAGAGGGAACCTATGATGATTGAAGTTCCAGAGAAATCTTGGGGGGTGGGGGAAGAGAGAGAGAGTTTTGAAGAATTTTATACATCAAATGCTCCGTTTCTTACTTCCTTAATTAACCCCCTTGATTACCAACCGAAAAAAAAAAAAAAGAAAAGAAAAGAAACCTTGTGATATGTAGCTAATTAATCTTTTGCATGATGGTGCAGGAAAAGCATTCTGAGGAATCCTATAACTTGGCATGCATTCTTACTCTTCCTCCTTATCAAAGGAAAGGCTATGGAAAATTTTTGATCGCCTTCTGTAAGTTCGGTCATACAAAGCTCTATATTTCCGTTATCTGATGAACATATATGATGGTGAATAGTATCTCTTGGATTAAGGGTGTGCAGTTGAGCTCTAACTTATTGATGCAACTTCAAATTTCACTATTAGAATCTTTGCATGAACTATTGTCCATGTGAGTGTGTGTCATAATGTTAGTCTAAAGTAATATGTGCTTTAGGAAGACCCATTGGAATATGGTTCAATTGACGTTTGATGCAAAAAATGAGCCAGAGTGTCTAAAAGGCTCTCCTTCACATATACTTCTTTGTCAGTTTTACTTCTGAAGTAAGATTATCACGTTACTCTAGCTACTTGATAGCAATCTATATATAGATCTTCTAGGCTTAAACAGAGAACAGATATGGGGAGCAAGTCATTTGTAATTTATGATACACACACACGCATAAGTGTATTTTGATTTTTTTTAAGAAGCCAAGAAGTTTTTACTAAAAAAGAAGAATAAACAAAGAACTAGGTTGAGGAGTAGGGAATTCTCACCTAGCTCCAAGAAAACAAAACAGAAATTTAAAAGCACATTGTTTCAATTACAATAGATACTGGAAAAAAATGACACGTCCTAAACTCTTTAGAATAAACCCGAAGAGACACCCATTAATGTACTTGTCCACAGTAAATCTCATCTTGGACCTTGTCTTCAAAAGTAGGGATACTCACCAACCAAGGGACCCAGAAAATGGTCAAAACCGAGGACTTCCACAGAAACGAGCATTTATGATTTACCCTATCTGCTTGATTGTGATCTATTTCAGATCTTTTAGCACTGGTTTAATAAGAGAAGAAATGTGGGAAAATGTTTAGCCACCTCTCTCTCTTTTGGGCCAGTATATTGGAGGTCTAACCAAGAATTAGCTCAATTTTTTTTTTGGGGGTTAAGTTACAAAAGCTAGTGTTTTATCATTTATAAAAAAAAAAAAAGAAAAAAGAAGAAAGCTAGTGTTTTAAGTGCTCTTTCCTCCCTCATGATTGCAAATACTAATGCTATCTCCAATATATTGAGCAGCATATGAACTTTCCAAGAAAGAAGGTAAAGTTGGCACACCTGAAAGACCCCTCTCTGATTTGGGCCTTTTGAGCTACAGAGGATACTGGACAAGGGTACTTTTAGACATCTTGAAAAAGCACAAGGGCAATATTTCTATCAAGGTTTGTATTTTCTGAATCTTCTTCAAGTTATTTCAGTATATTGCCTTGGTAATTTGTATTGCCTCTGCGTCTTCTTGAGCATGTTGATGGTCTCTTTTGCCATTTCTTGTTAGTTTGTTAAGAATTTTGTCAAGCATTGCACTGTGGTTAAGTTATTATCATCATTTGGGTAAATAGTGGAGTATAGAAATAGTTTGATTTGTTTAGAAACTTTATATGTGCATTCTCTGGAGGATTTCAAATGAATTCAATTACTTGAAATTACCTATTGTTAAAGGGGCGGTGAGTTTACTTTTTCCATCTTTATTCCCTTTTTCTTTTCTTTACTCTTCCCCTTTTTAAGTTTAGATACACCACTTGTAGATCTTTGGAACAGTAGACAACCCTATTTGTGTTGTGTTGTGTATGTCTCTCTCTCTCTCTCTCTCTCTCTCTCTCATATCAATGTAACACGTCATTGAAAACGAGAAATGAATATAGCCTCAGACGTATTTCATATGCAATATGTATGTATGATGAATTTTTTTTTTATTTTTTCAATCTGTTTCCAATATAGCCTTTCCTTGTAATTTTCTTTACTGTTTATTCTGATAATTTACTCTCTCTGATGATTATGAAGTTGTCATTCTAGTATAACTCTTCTTCAACCACTTGTTTCTTAATTCTTTCAGGAGCTTAGTGACATGACAGCCATCAAGGC
This sequence comes from Trema orientale, assembly GCA_002914845.1. Classification (NCBI taxonomy): domain Eukaryota; kingdom Viridiplantae; phylum Streptophyta; class Magnoliopsida; order Rosales; family Cannabaceae; genus Trema; species Trema orientale. Next base: position 123,087 of record JXTC01000301.1, on the reverse strand, counting down.
AGATGATATTTTGCAGACCTTACAAGGTCTAGAGTTGATCCAGTACAGAAAGGGACAGCATGTCATCTGTGCAGATCCAAAGGTCCTAGATCGCCATCTAAAAGCAGCAGGTCGTGGGGGTCTTGAGGTTGATGTTAGCAAATTGATCTGGACTCCATATAAAGAGCAAGGTTGACTTTTGACGATGAGTAAGGTTTCCAGATTAAGGACCCTCGACTGGTCGCTTCTGCTTGTATAATACATAGTACAGACTTAGGTTCTTTAGCAACTTGAATCACAAAATGGTTGTTCCTAGGGTCGTAGTATTGACATCACCATTTCCTTGTGATCAACTTCACCTGTTAATAATATATTAGTTTTTATGAGATCAACCTCGGAATCCGTTGTTGTACTTAGCCAAATGGAGAGCATCTCTGGTCTTTTTATCCGTTAAAAAATGTAGTGCTATAATCACAAGTTTACGGGGAGATGAATTTAGGAGCTAGACAATAATAGTGGATTATATAATTTCCATTCATATTTGCTAGTTGTTTTCGCTCTGAATTCATGTTTGTTAGTTCATGTATGATACTCGTGATAAACTTGAAAAGGGGGACATGTTAATTTTTTTTTTTTTAAGATTCAACTTGAAAGGTTGAAAGAAGGCTAAAAACATTAATGAGATCAAATACCTTGGACCTTGCAGATTCTCAGGTTGTACAGAATAACACGTATATTAGCTTTCTTAAAGTTGTATATGATTTTTTTTTTTTTGACGGAAGTGGTACGTAGTAGCGGGAAACGAGTTTAAACCTCTTCACCCTCCCTTTAATGTAAGATTTTGATTTTCAAATATTGTCAGTTATAACACATTCTTTCGTGCGGTGCTGAATTATTGCATCACATGATACATCAACCATTCATTTGCCTTTGCTTTGTTTTTTTTTTTTTCACTTCCTTGACCATTTAATGGTTTTTTTCTCAAAAGAAAACAAAATTTTTCGGCAAAAAATAAACGAGTAATAATCTGTGAGAACACCGTTGGTAACTAGCTCTATAAAATGTAGCAAATGATTAAAAGCCATGGACCTCAGGTAATGTGGGTGGCCTTTGAATATTTGCCATAAACTTGGCCCTTTCGATTATTGTCTCCTCGACGAGGAAAACCAAAGGACAATTTCCATTTTCCACGCTGAAATGTCGATCTCAAACGCCGTGGCAGTGACATTCAAATCAACAGTTGGTCCGAAACAGGTCCAACAGAAAGTGTGACTTGACTATAACATTGCACGTGGTGTTCCTAGCGTTTCCTTTCGAGTTTTTTTATCATCCCAAAGCTCCGAGTCAGATGTCCATCGAACTCACCCCAAAACCACAAAGTAATTCAACAAAAAGGGATGTAGACGCCAGGAATTTGTTTCCAAGAATAGCGTGTTAGAGTTTTACATATATGTTGGTTCGAAATACTGGGAATGGGATTTCAAAGGGTTAAAAAAAAAATTAAAAAATTGCCGTAACGATTACTGTTCAAGTCTAATATGATTATTAAATGAGTTTAAGGAGAAAATAAAATGAACCTCATTTCACATAACTAAGTCCAAACATATTACAAAATTGGATTCCATATCTTTGAAATTTAAAGAAATTTAAAGTTTAACAAAGTATTTCTTCCTACAAGAAAGAAAACACACCAAGTATTTTATCTTCCTATTCCAAACTCCAACAAGAGTGACAAATTTCCCCCGTTATTTTTTTTTTTTTGGGGGGGGGGGAACCAAAGAACAACAGTACTAATTCATGCAATTATATAACATAATATCAGGACCAGAATTAACTACCGGTAATTTACATATAGGACTATTGAAACACTGAATCAAACAATATTGATCAAAACTATTCCCAAAAAAAAAAAAAAAAAACCAGTAAACCAATACGATTCATTAAAACTAGTAAACCAATACATTTTAAACAACCATTTACAAGACCAATATTACCATTACCTTTTCCTTTTTATCTCTCTTCTTTTCCTAATCTATTAAATTGAACCATTAAAAATTAGCTCACCTTCCTTCCCTTTCTGATAATAAATCAACAAAAAAAAATAAAAAATCAAACGGTGGTGGGTTGAAGATGATGTCTGGGGTGTTGAATCTGTTGGAGCTGCAATCCTCTAAGCGCGACCCCACCAGATCTCCTCTTCCACAAACTCTCCGACTCCCCTTCTTGGCCCCCCGCCGGCCGTTTTATCACCGGCAATGGCGGATCCATATCCCCAATATCGATCTCAGACACACAATTCTCACTCTTAGATTCACCCCCACAAGACCCGTTTCCGCCACTGACGACCTTCCTCCGTCTCCGGCCACGGCCACCTTCGCCGGCGCCGGAGACGGCGACGGCGGAAGGGTTAGTAGCGGCGGCGGCGGTGAGGTTTTTGCTGGAGAAAAGTTTCTTGAGCTTGGAGTACTTAACGACGACGTGGCTACTGTTGTCGTTTTTGGTGTGCAGCTTAGAAGCGGCGATTAGTGTCGTATGGGTGAGTAGCGATCTGTGGTGGTTGTGATGAGAAGTCGGGAAGCCGACGATTCTGTTGTTTCGCTTGACCTGACCGATGCAACTGATTCTTGGGGACACTGGGTCGTCGCCGGAGGACGACGCCGGCGACGGCGACCGGCGGTTGACGCATCTGATCGGAAGGCCAACGTCTTTGATGGAAGGTCTTGAGCATAACATTGGCAAGAATGTGTTCCTTTGGTTATGGAAACGGTGGCATTCAGGACCCATTAGTGAAAACGCTACCCAAAAAAAAAAAAAAAGGAAAGTAAAAAAAGAGGGGTATTTGAGATTGTTTTTGTGAGAAGAACTTATATGATTTTTAGTGGAGAGAGAGAGAGAGAGAGAGAGAATTGGGTCAATAAGGAGAAGAGGGCAAAGAGCCAAAGACTTTGTCCAAGTCTTTTATGGTGTTCTTTCGGAGTGAAAGCGGTGATAAAAGGGTGTCTTGAGTGTGTCAAATATGTTTTTTTAATTTTTTGGGCTGAAAATTTTGTCAAATATGATCGAACAAAATGAAAATTATGAGATTTTAATATCGATCTCTTTCTGATTATTGTAGTGTAACTCAGTCAGTCGGTCAAGTCACAAAATGAAGAAAGAGTTGGAGTGAGAGAGACACACACAAAAATAAGAGCCCAAAAGGTCGACCATTAAATTGGTTTGACTGACAGGAATTTTAATTTTTTATTTTTGACTTTTTGTTGAGATGTTCTATTGGGATGTGAATATTGTGGTAGTATCTACTATCTATCTAATACTAGCTAGCTAGCTAGCATGCGTAAATGAAAGAAAGCTCAATTGTCTGAAATAATAACCAGGGCATTCTGCTTTGTAAGTCCAACCATTTCATGCCAACTCCACAAGCTACTTCTCCTACAATTATAGGCTGACCCTCTTCTTGTCTCCTTTTAAGCTCCTTATCTACAAAGCAATCTGAGCAGTTTTAGTTGACACCACTCTCAAGTCTACTCTAAACTCGTGTTTATTTAACACGTTACCACAGTTTACTTTTTAGCCCTAGACTATTTCCAAAAAACTAGAAGAACAATACAACGTGGGGTTGGGACTTCAAGCCAAACATGATATCGAGTATTTTTATACAATATGGAGTTGATTCAAAGCCCAAATAAAATTGGGTGATGCTAAATTGTGTTTGCTACATTGTGACGTGCCAATAATATAAATAAATACATTAAATAATTTTGTAGTACATGAGGTTCACTGACTAAAAAATTGAGACAATTAATAAAAATTGCTCAATTATATCATTTAGCGTGGAGCACTATTCTTCTGGCATTTTAAAGTAAATTTTTACGGTTTAAGATATATATGCATAATGTCTTAAACCTTTTCTCGTTAGTTGTTTGAATGGGCTTTAAGTGACTCACTCAATCATCCAGTGATGGCGACCACCTGTAAAGTTTTGGGGAATATACTAAATAATGTTAATATAATATGAGCATCGACTAATGGAACAAATTCACTTTTCATGTAAATTAAAAGACCAGGGGTAAAATTCATGAAACTTCTTTTTTTCTCCTAAAGAAAACGAAGGAAAACCAGTCTTGGGGTTTTTTTTTTTTTATATTATTTCGGACTTAGAAGTTTAGCGTGTATTATATTGTACATCCATATATATTGTTATGATTCTTTGCTCTTAATTTTTGTGTATAAAATATAGGATAAATGACTGTGTTAGTCCCTAAATTATGAGAAAAATCTTACTTTGATCTTTAAACTTTAAATTGCATTATTTTGATTCTTAAACTATTAAAAAAGTTTTATTTTAGTCTTTTTGGTTTTATATTTTATTTTATTCTTAACAGAATGAGCATATAAGATACTTTTGCTATTCTATTGTATTTATTTCATATCCGGAAACATAGTCTAACACTATAAAGAGATTAGAACATAAATTGAAGCAACTTAAAAATGGTTGATTGAGCAAAAAATCAATTGCACATTAGACAATATAGAACTATCCAAAATACGATATTTTGTAAAAATCATTAATACATAATGAGAAATACAACTTATGTGCTTATTCTGGTAAATTTGAAATAAAATATATAACAAAAATGAATAAAATGACACATTTTTAATAATTTAAGACTAATACGGTACGATTAAAAGTTTAACAACTAAAATAAGACTTTCCCCTTAATTCAGGACTAACAGAGTCATTTATCCTAAAGTATATGTACTCGAGTTTGGATTGGTTTTATATGTATTTATTGCTTTCAAACGAGTCAAAAGTGTGCAAAGAAATCATATATATTAATGGAGCACATATTATTGTGTGTAACCACGTTTTCCCATATTGCAATCAATCCGCGGATTCACTATATTATATACAGTAAATTAACTTACATAGGAAAATGCTTCACTGCGTGGCATTTTGTGTTTTGATTTGTAAACTCAGTCATCCTTATTAATCAAGGGATAGCTGTAGGCATAATAATAAAATATTAAGAGTAATCTTAATTAATCCTATACATTAAACTTATACTTTTTATCTTCCTCCATTTAACGCAAGTCTGTCCTATCTTTTTGCAGCCAAAAGAATAAGAAAATGTTTTTTTTTTAAAGATATATTTCTGCTGTATCCTTGACCGTAGTTTTTTTTTTCCCCCTCTATGTTATCATTTATGATTTAAAAAACAAATTGCTAATTATTGAAGTTTGAAAACATCAAAATAAGTGTATAATTTCAATATAAACAAGATTTGGTCATGGTTAGGGGAAATTAATATGAGCCTTTTCTAGACATTGTTGACCCTATAAAAATGCTATCTATTCGAATGGAGATTTATTATAATAACATGATGTGGATTGCGTTGAGTCATGGCTCATACTAAAAGGTCTAGAATCGAAAAAAGTACGTACACACACACAAGTACTAATTGATGGTCATATGACTCATATCATGTGACCATAGGTTTCAGTACGTAACTATTTGTTTCTTCTTAATTAGTCCATACGGCATCTTCAAAAACTTATCTAGTTATCTTCTCTTTTAATTATTTAATTCTAGACATAAAAAGTATAATCTTACAGTGTCAATAAGTGAGTGGGTTTGGTTACTTAAGTGGTAAATTTGGTGGCAACTTTAAATGAGTGCCGAAGGGCCTAACTTTCTTTCTTTTTTTTTTTGGAAAAAAAAAAAGAATAATAATAAGCGATCGGTAATTTTAATTAACAGAAACTTGGTAATCTTAATTAACGAAAACTTTGTACTACTTTTAAATAAAATATTGAAGTGTATACATCTCAACTAATATATTTATTCCTGTCTTGTCACTGGCAATTGAAAGAGACATTCAAAAACCGAACTTCGGCACCCTTTTTCTTTCTCCATGCAATGCAATAATAATTATAACTTAAAATATATATAAATAGCTCAAATATTTATTCTACCCCTAATAAGGATAAACGGTAAGATTTAATAATTTAAGGTTTACTCGTAGAAGAGCTCTTTGAGTGTTCTTGAAGAAAAAAACTTCGAATAGAAAGTGAAACGGTTTGTAATCGATTTCACTTTATTCTTTATTTATTTATTTATTTTTTCTGAACTCACTAATTGTCGGCAGATAATACATACACAAACATGAATAACCAATGTATATACTAAAATTTTCACGGATCAACCAATGTGTCATATTTCCTTTCCTTTAAAAAAAATTAAATATAAAATTGGGATTACACCAATAGTAAACGATGTTAGATTGGGGTAGATTACATGTTAATATGAGAAACCTCAATATAGCACTGCTTATTATATGACTTTTATTAATTCACATACGTTAACTTGGTCTAACAATTCTAGCTACAAAATTTTTAAATGAGAACTCAAGTACTCCATATTAATATTTTGGTCAGACTTGAGGGAAAAACACATCAGTTAGTGAATAAAATTGGCCTTACAAACGAAAGTGGCTTCACAAAAACTGGCCCGTATGATATTTCTCAATTAGACACGTACGTACTATTTGATTTCTTTACCTCTTGATAAATGATAAGGCCAACTAATGAATTGTGTTAATTTTTATCATCACCGCCAACTAAATAAATCTCGAAGTAGCACATATATATGATAGAATAATGGTACTATTAATCCACAAAAATTAGGCTACAAAAGGGGACGGTGATCTCATACCAATTACTCCCAACCGTGGGGTCTTAATTAATTATCCGGTTGCTTCTGCCGCCTTATTTACCTAAGTCTGACTTTAGCTTAAGAAGCTGTGGTCCCCATCTTCAAAGTGCAATGTAGATCATGATCAATCATAGTGTCATTCAAATTAGTAAAACCTAAGGAAGATCCAAGTTTCTACGTTCTTTACTAACCAACCAATTAAAATTTTTAAAAATAAATATAAAAATTTGTTCCACGTGGACGGCTCCGATTCGTTTATGAGAAACGAGTATGATTTGACTTTTGATATAAAAGCCACATATGAGTCTCGCAATAAAATTGCAAACTAATTACATGAATCTCTGTACTGCTATTTATACACTATTAGTGCTACCAAATGCAAATAGTTCTATAATTTGAATTTAAGATCGATTGAGATGAGAAGTACGTGGAAGGACCACACTTTGAAAATTTTTCATGTAAAAGTCGGTTAATTATTAAAAAAAATGACAGCCGTCCGATTTAGATGATAGATCTAGTGGTCACAAATTGTTAGAGGATAAAGATGAAAGAGGAAATACACGGAAGGAAGGGAGGACAAGCAAAACTACATGCAAAGCACGTGCGATGGAAAACGAGAAGAAAGGAGGTAAAGACAAGAAAGCCGACAGGCCATGCATAGGGGCATGTGGGCGGCACGTGAAAAGGAAGATTTGGTTAGGTAGTCTAAAGTCCATGATAAAGATTAAACCCTCCAACACCAACAAACATTGGTCCTTTTGGTTGGCCTAATATGACATTAGAGATCGACTTTGTTTTGATCAATGGGACCATCAATTATAAAAGGGAAACAAAAATGTGGACCCAAAGTATCATGTATTAGTTTCAAGCAAAAAGTACAATGCATTAGTTGTTGAGATTAGAAGTGTCAAAATGGGTGGGTCGGATTTGGGATGATAAACGGGCCGGGTCGGGCCAGTCTGTTTAAGAAAGTGGCCCGTCTAAAATTTTAATTGTGGAGCCCAACCTGGCTGTAGGTCTGCCTAATTCCTAGGCGGGTCGGACTAGGCCCGAAACGGGCCAAAATGGGGGGCCCGTACCGGCCTATTTTTGGCCTAATTTAAACAAATAAAAAAATCTAAAAAAATAATATTATTATTTGTAAAATTAGTTAAAAATATTAGAAATTTAAAACTAAAATTTATGAAAAAATAAATAATATGTTATATTCTTTTCTTATTGATAAAAATTTAAAAATAATTAAATAAGCTAAAAGTATGTAAGTTGAATAGTTGAAAAAAAAGTTTAAAACAAAATCTTTAAGAAAATTATTTAGAATAAGATTAAAATTTGAAAATATGAAAAAAAGAGTGAAGAAATGTGTATTTATAAGTATTGGAAAAAGTTTTGTATTTAAATTTATTTAAAAATTTTTAAAAAATTAAAATAAAAAATATTTTTGACAGGCCGGGCCGGCCCAAATTGGAATGGGTATTAAGCTTATACGCCAATATTAGTTTATTAAGCTTACAAACATGCGTGAAAATAGAATAAGTACGATTGTATAATGTAGACTTGTCAATTATATTAAAAGAAAGGAAAAAAGAAAACAACAACGATATTTGACCCTAATCGAATTTTACAAACGATAGTTCATGTCGAAGATTCGATCCCGGTTGAACATGTTCTATCGACCCGGGTTAGACAATTAAGTATTATGTTTCTGGTTTTGCACTCAACACGTCGATCGATTGATAAGATTTTCGAGTATTTAACTTTGCTAAGGTATTTAATATATGTACATAAATAAGATTATTAAATAAAGTCTCTTCATATTTTTTTTAAAAAAAGTATTAATTAGTTAGCTTATTTAGTGTAATCATAACACACTTTCTTATAATGTTTTTTTTAACACCGTCAATAACTTGAAAATACTAAAACATTCATACAGGCACTGATCGTTTAACTTTATCTATCTCTAGCTAGGTCGGATCTGATCTGACCGAAGTTGTGTGTACATTTTACAATATACTTGACCCTGGTCGAATACATATTTTTAACAGAAGACATTGAATTTGTTTACTTGATGAAAAAGAGTATCCTAGCAATAATATCGGTAAAAGTAAATTAGTCGATGACCCCTTGTTAATTATGTATATATAAACACATATTAACATATATTGCACTACGAGGAAAACTTGGATTTTAACACAATATAGATTGAATATTATAGAAGAAAAAGAAGGTATTTGTATATATTAACCGAAATAATGTTATTTTGTTGTCTTCCTCATTTTGGTTAATTAGTAGTAACGTTTAGTGAAAGTGCCACCGGAATGATGATGCTCATAATAGCTCTTAAATCATTAAGAATAGGAAGAAAGTTAGTTATTTTGGCCAAGTGTTCACTTGACACTTGAACTCATTTATCTTAAAAACTTTTTAATCATGCTGTTTAAGTGGAGAAATTAACGTGTTACACTTTTCTCTTTCTTATTTTTATTTATTTATTTATTTTTATTAAAGTCATGAGAGGTTCAAACGTTCTCATCTCTTTACGGATGGTACTCGAACTTTATTTTATCCATCCTGAAGTCTTCTAGTATACCATGCATATGTCAAAATGTTAAACTATGTTAACATTTTTTAATGGAATTTCACATATGTTTTTGCATGATGATTTAAAGTAAGAATTTCATTGCCAATTGAGGCTAGCTCAATTGGTCTAAGATTCTTGTTAATATGTGGGAGAGGAGGGATTCGAATCCTAATTAAGTCAGTTTTTGTATGAATTACATAATTAAAAAAAATTAGAAAAAGTAAGAATTTCATCAAAGAAAACCTAAAAAATATATTTAAAGACCATTAACATTTTAGTTGTTTTTTTCTATTGGAGATCATCGTCCCTTAATTTGATGGACAATATTCTTTTTTTTTTTTTTCATGACGTTAATTTGAGGCAAAAGAATTGAAAAGGCGAAAAAAAAAACCATGAATTATGAATATGATGAAAGGAATTAGAGAAAGATTTCGCAAGATTTTCCTCTAAAGTTAAGTACTTATTCCACAATTTTCATATACCAAATTACAGTTTGGCAGTTGAATTTTTTATGATTGTAAGCAATTGGGTGCAATTTTTAGGTGCCCTTTTGTTTTGTTTTTGTTTTATTTTTCACTGAAAAAATAACTGTTTTACAAGCCACAATTCAAGGACCATTTTTATTTATCAACTAAAAACTAAAAAATCATATTTTTTTTGTATCCTTCTTTTCAAATGGATTTCTAATAGAATTTCTTTTTTTTTTATTGGTCTATAAACCGACCGAGTTAACTCAATTCGGTTATCTTTTCCTATTCTTAATAAGCACTTGAACTATGAATAAATTTATGATTCATCAATTATCTATCTGATTTTTCAATTTTTTGAAAGAACTGCTCAAGAAAAAAATATGATCCCCTTTCTTACTACCGTGATTTAAATTTTGCATTAAAGGGTATTAGTTACATTTACAACTTAGAAAATTTCCAAGTTCACCATTCCATCAAAAATTATAACAAAATTTAATGCTTGGACAGTTGGTAGTACACTAGAAGTCTGGAAAAGTTTAGGAATCATTGGTGGTACAAATATAATTCAGTGATCGTCTACATAAACAGAAGAAGGTTTAGGTCAACTCAGAATTTTAACCATAGTCTCAAAAAGCATCGAACTTTTTTATTGGACAACAAATTTTTTACTTCCATGTAACCAAGTTACCACCAATAAAAATAAAGTACCTAGATGTAAATTTTCTATCTGGCATATTCCCTACCTAATCAGCATTTGTATAACACTCTAATATCTAAATGGCTATTCTTGGAGAACATAAGCCCCCTCCCTATAGTAGATTTCAAGTAACAAAATATTCAAACTACCGTAACCATATGGTATTCAATAGGACAATGCATAAATTGACTGTCTACACTGACATCACAAGAAATATCTGGATGAGTATGGGATTAGTAAATCAACTTACCCACTAATCATTGATACCTCTCTTTATTGGTTGATACTTGGTAAGAAATTCTCCAAGTTTATGATTCTGAATCATTGGAGTATCAGTCGGCTTGTAGTCAAGTATCCCTACTTCAGTCAGTAGATCTAGTACATACTTTTTTTGTAAAAGAAAGATGCCTTGTGTCAATCTAGCCACTTCAATTCCTAATAAATACTTAAGTTCACTCAAGTTCTTCATTTTAAATTCGATAGCCAACTGTTCTTGCAGCTTACAGATTTCTTCTGTATCATCTTCTGTAATTATCATATCGTTCACATAAATTTTCAAGGCAGTTACCTTTTCTTGTCATCGTTTCAGAAAAAGAGTATGATCTAAATTGCTTAGTTGAAAACCATACTTTCTCATAGCCATGCTAAAGCGGCCAAACCATGCATTATTTTCATCTCAATACTTGGTACAAAACAATTACATATATATTAAAAATGGTTCGGTAACCATCAGAAGAAAAGAAAAGAAAAATAAATTGAAAAAATCCTATAACAATAAGGATATATACATAAATAAAACAATCAATCCCTAAACTCTCTCTATTCTAACTTAAATAGTACAACTCATACCAATAATTCTAATTCTAATTGGTATATAAATAAATGAAAGAGAAGTACTATCTCTTTCCTCATTTTGTTTGCTTTCAATTATGGATTAATAAACATAAAAATTTCTCTTAAGAAAAAAGAGAGGCAGTACTTAGATATTTCTTAGCACAGAAGTGCCCTAAGACGGAGAAGACCTAACAAATACGAAAAGTAAACTTATCTAGCCAAAAAAAAAAAAAAGAGAAAAATGAAGTAAACGACCAAATACAATGGAGATGATGGTTTCAAGTCCTACATAACACTGACACTCACCTTAGATTCTCTTTAACACACCCACAACATCCTATTTTATTTATGTATGAGCTGTGACCTTTTGTCTCCTTACATGTGCTCTATCATATTATAAATCTTTGACCTTTTCCCCTAATTTTGAAAGAATCAAAAAGGATACACTGAAAGTTCGGAAAAGAAAAATAATTGTAAGATAGTCCCAGCTTATGTCTATGCTGTCTGCTGTGTATTAACATGTAACTGTGGATTGTGGCGCACAAGAAATAGAGAAGATAATTATGGGTTGCTAATTAAGTAGCCTGCTTCCATATAAAATAAAAAATAAAATAAAAAAGGAGCCTGCCTTGCTAAAGAGAGCCACATTAATTTGAAATAAGAACAATTCTGCTAACCATGCGTCTCTTTCATTTGGACCGTTGATTAGTATTAATAAGATTCCTTATGGGACACACACCAAATTCTAAGTGAACGGTTATAAAATCGTTGTGTCATTGTCAGATTTAACTTAAGAATAGTGTTACGGTCAAATGCGACCAAGCTCAATTCTCTTACTTGGATAACTCTATATTGAAACCAACGTGACTGAGCCCCACCCAATATAAAGTTGTGATTGTGATGCATAATAGCCCCGAAAAATGAGACGAACGTAAAAGAGAAGTTGGAACTCAAACCCCGAGGCACGAAGAGAAATGAAAAGCTTTTTTGTTTTGCAGCAGCTTGCAGGTTGTCCTATATTAGATATTGAATCTTATTTTGTTGGTTTAGAAAGGTCGCCATGAAGTGGCACTATCTGTGTATGGGTTTTCAATATTATTAGTGAGTGAGGAATTTGAGGGGGGATGAAAGGCCAAATCGTACAAAGATACATTAGGAAAGTGACAATAGGGCAGGGGCCACTGCACTGCACCAATGATCCTAGTTCCGCCAATTTCATGATAGAGCTCCAGAATCCATCTTATGAGGGGATCTGATTCATCTATGTCCCACATTTTGAAAAGGGTTTACCAAAGCGGTGCTTAATTATTCAGTTTCAACTAATTTTAACTTTCAAGGTGGCTTTACGATTGATGAGAATGAAAAGTTCCTATCCACTACGTCACTTGAAACTAAGCTGGCGAAGGCATGTTACTGATGTAAATTCCTCAACATCCTGACACATATGGATTTCATCCATCCATGTGACCAGTTTATTATCCCCACCCGCTCTTTTACGGCAGTCCGGTCCGGTCTCCCCCAACTTCTATTTAAATCTATTTATTTTTTGTGGGGTGCCACCCTTAAACCGACTGTTTATGACAAGAATACTTCCACACACACACATATATATATATATATATATTTTACATCAGTGAAAAATCGTGGAACAATTACAATCAGATGTACGAGTTCCGATGATAGTTTGGTATAAATGCCTAAGAAACTGGTTTTTGACATGGAAGTTCTAACTAAGGAAAAGAAGGCATTAAGAAAAGATGTTTAGAATGCCTGTCACCTACTGTCCTACAACCAACATACACATATACACAAGACGTTGGAAGTATGGACAGGAGAACGAAGAATGAATCAGTCAATTGACCTGTTTGTGAAACCATTATAAGCCGCAACCAAAGCCAATATGCAGATTTCTTCGAACTTGAATACAACTCTTTTTAAGTACGCTGACCCATTAGACTAATAGACTTGTATCCACTACGGTAAGTGCGAATGAGTTCACTTGTCTCATTCTCAACGAGTGAAAAATACAGAAACCAAATAAATAAATAAATAAGCCACACACTCACTCCCACTAATATGGTACCATCAGACTATTACTTACAAAAAACGTAGAGCCCATTACATCAATAAGTATAGAAAGATCATGATTCAATATCATGATACTAGATAAAATCTATAAGATCACTCTCTCAGAATCTCTCCGATATAGCTATTTCTCATAGTCCTAGTAGTAGTTATTCTTAGAACAAAAGGGTAAGAGCAGCTAATAACCGAAAACATAGGAACTGCATGAATGAGGTAACACGTAATATTACCTAGGTACCAATAACTAGTCTCTTTTTTTTTAATTTATTTATAAAAGTGGGACTTAACTAATGACCTCTATTTATTACAAATTAAAAGAAAATACATACTACTATCCAATCTCTGCTCCATCCCATTAGGGATTATAAGTTTTCACGCCTACTCTCGGTATGACTCGAACCTAGGACCGAGATCCCAAGTGGTGGGTACTCTTACCACTTGAGCCAACCCACTTCGTCCAAAAATAGCTCACACATCCTGGGAGTCGAACTCTTGACCTAGTACTCAATCCCCACCTCACTCCACCCCACCCACTAAGCTAGTCCCAATAGACTTTATACCAATAACTAGTCTTTTAGTGCTAGGTAAAGTACCGATAACACAAGTACAATCTCAGCACATCAGACAAGGAGATGCGCTAGATAATTAAAAAAGGAAAAAGGCTTCTAAGAACACACATTCCAGCCCTTGATAAAGGAAAACAAAGTGAAACAGTCAACAAAATTACATTCCATTTAATGTCACTGGGCTCCTGTAGTTCATTACATTGGGCTCCTGTAGTTCATTCTCATTAACCGGTAATACCAATATGTGATTAGAGAAGGAAAAAACACGTACTCTTCCACGCCTGTCCGCTGAGACTTGAATTGAACCTTCTCTGAAAAGGAATATGAGGAATTAAATAGCCTGATTCGAAGTTTCTCATTTCGTAATACCAGGAGTCAGACAGCATGATACTCACTTCCGAATGATCTCTAAAGTTATGATCAAAGTCCGACACCACACAGAAAGGTGAAAAGACATAGCTCTGGTCGGATCCATTCCCTTGGATATTCAAAGAGATATATGTTCATACAATACTATGATTGAGTAGCTTCTTCAGATTTAACACCCTGAATTGCTGTCGCCTCATCTTGTAACAATTTGGATTCTAAACTTTCTACCTCGAAAAGTGAACCTCTATTTGATTCAACATCTGCATAATCAGTATCTATTTTTGACTCCCTGTTAGGATCTACTGCTTTTCTCTCTTCCTGTTTGATTATGGCTTCAGCATCCTGATGCACCTGAATTAGCGAACCGAATGATGGAAGAGATGGAATTGCACTGCCTAACCCTTTTGAAAGACTAACATATTTGAAAACAAGCTGTTTGTAGTTATTTAGCAGATCCTCTACATCGCTTATGGTCAGGTCACCAGCATTGGCAAACAAGTATGGATATTCCTGGAATACTTGGCTCGCCTGGTCTTCCTTTAAAAGCAGTCCTGCACCCTTATTCTCCAAATCTGAGAGGGATGGGATCTTTGTAAATGACAACTGATCTTTCACATAAGGAACCTCAGCTCTGGATCTCATTTCAGATGATTTGGGTCGTAATGCAGAATCCTTGCCAACATTCAAAGCTTGCTGTTTGGATTCCTTAGCCTCTGATCTAGACATATGTCCTACACGTTGATCAGTTTGATTAGACTGTCTATTTGAATCAGCTGAAAGCCCAGAAAGAAGTGCTCGAGCAGTTTCCATGTTCTTTTCAAACTCAGTTTCTTCCATGGAAAGGGATTTTGCATCAATGTTTGAGATAAAAGACTCAACAGATAGCATGTTTGTGAAATAGTAGGATGCTTCTCCTACTAATCGGGACTGGCACCTATACCTCTGTATATACAACAAATTTGAATGCAGCTGTGGAGGATTTGCCTGCTTATCATTTACCGAAAGCAACTTAGTTATAATGGGTCACATTAATACATAAAAATATTAGAATCTCAGAACTTATACAGATGCATCTATCTCCATAAATATATACTTAAGAGATTAGAAACAATGAAAGGATAGTCCAACAAATAAAATGGCTTAATCATTTAGTGCCAACAAAAGACTATAATAGAATAAGACATTGATCATCTGAGATAACTAAAGTCAAGATATACTAGAGATGTTACCTTTATTGTGACATAAATTAGGACTGGAAGGAACTCATCAGCTCCAGGGGTATTTTCATTTGAAGCAATAGAAGCATTAAGCAGCAAGTTACTAATAACCTTGCAACAATTAAGAATACAAACAAGCTTGTCTCTTGGTGCCTTATACATATTGATCTTCTGCAGTTCTTTCTGTGCAAGCTACATAAATTAAAGTAAAGAGGTATGCATAAGACTTCAATAGGGATGTTAAAACTAAGTTAACCGAGTTGATAAGAGCAAGAAACAAGCTTTATGACTTATTTGTCTATTGCAGATTCTCAAGCGTGAAATTTCAAAGAAAAGAGGAGGGAAGAGGAGACTATAATTCTATTTGCCAGATCATTTGGAATACTCCAGCCCAGGTTGGATCTGGTAGCTCTTTCTTTTTTCAAGTTGAAATTCAATTGCAGAGTATTTGAGAATAAAGAAATGAATCATCAAAAATCATATAAACACAAACTTTAGTAGCTACAGACTCAATTTTAGATTTTCAAGAAGGTATATCTTGACCTTCTTTCTCTTTTTCTTTTCCTTCCTAACTCACAAACCACAGACTTTTTCTAATTTAGTGGAAGAAGACTATTCTCAACTATATTTTGTTTCATCTTCGTTCTATTTTGGGATTTACTTTTCCCCAAAAAGTAGAGACATACTAATTTCCTTTTCTGACCTAAAAATCTGAAATTACCTTCAAAACTTGGCATCACTGGATCAACAAATAATTTTGATCTACTTATATATACATATACACAGGCATACAAAGGTTCTACTTCTTTGAAACACTGTTTTACAAGTACCCAAGAAAGGAAAATAACCTGTTACAATTTCATGTAGACATGATTGCAGTTTGAAATAGCTTTCTTCATACCATACAAAGGGAAGGGTTAGAAGAAGGTGATGAAAGAATGAGAAAAAGGTATACTTTCAGGAATCAGGACCTGAGAGTAATTCAGAAGCTCCTCTGGGTCTTTGGATGGAATAAAGATGCAGGAACTTACACCTTCGGTTTTCCAGCACCAGTTTATTGAACAATGTTGCCTATTGGCACTCTTATGGCTTATACCGTCACTAATATAGAAAAAGGAGAGAGATAAGAAAAATTGAAGTTAAGGATGTAAGAGGCAGGTGATTTGGAACAGTATCACAAATTTGGAACTCATGGTAGCTCCATTATCTTCAAAATCCTCTTTGTATCTTCTCGTACAATTTTTGTTCGCAATCTGATTGTACTACTAATGTATGGAAAATAACTCTACAAACAATCCAAAATATATACTTTGAAATGCACTTTACTAAACTCACCAGCCATGATGTCTCATTTTGAAAATTTGGCTTAATATCCAAATTTTCAGGTCGAATGAATTGTTGAACCAAAGCCATCTTCTCAGACAATTGATCATCATGTTTTACATCATCTGGAAGTGAAGCAAATACACGAGTAAATAACTTTGTCATGACATACTTCTCCAGTCCCTGTATTTCAAAGAAATCCCGGGAAAAAAAAAATCAACACCATAAGAGATATATTGCACTAGTAGTTCTATACATTAAAGAGAGTAAAAGAGAAAATATAACCAAAATGGAAGTTCAAATATATATACACATTTTCATGCTCGTCCTCCCACTGAAGCCTACTGTCTTTGGGAAGAAGGAAACTCTAGCATATTTATACATTGATTCCCATGAGGATTCAGCCCCAGACCTCATGGAAGCAAACTGTGGGCCTGACCACTCAACCTAACCCTTATGGTTTAAGTTCAAATATTATAAATACCAGGCATTAAATGAAAAAAATAGAGTGTTTTAAAATGGCAATATATTAGGAACAGACACCAGTAAATTTCTTTTGATGTCTTTGAACGGTGATGTTGTTTCTCTGTTCCCCACCTTCTCTCTCTCTCTCTCTCTCCACATTGGGTCCTCCTACTGAATCCTACAATCTTTACAATCTTTGTGAGGCAGGAAACTCTAGCTTATTGTTAGGCAGGTACCGATGAGGAATTGAACCTCAAACTTCATAGAAGCAAACCATGAGCTTGACTACTCGACCTATCCCTTATGGGGTGGTCCACCATTCATTTTCAACGTGAAACTCATGATTTCGCCCCACCAAAATGTTGGAGAAGAGCATCATAATCACATCACTAAAGAAAATTCACACATGAAACAACCTCTTCCACAACTCACCTTCTTCTTCTTCCTATTCTGCTATTAATTATTTATATGGAACTTAACTTCTTCTATCACCAATGGCAGAGTACTGAAAGTTACGTTTGTATGGCTCATACCCATTTTATCTAGATTGGCTTAACTTCAAAAACCTCCACAACAAAGACTTGGATGGTGTACACACCATCAAATACTAAATACCATCATGCTTAAAAGAAATAAGAGTGAGGGATTGGGGTCTGGACCCAAGAAGCAAGGAACAGAAAATAAGGAAGCAGGAGGTTGTGGTGAATATCAGGGATAGTGCTCAACTATTTGTTTGTTTTCGAATGCTCAATTTTGTTTCAGACTTCAAAGAGTTCCGTTACTTGCACATAAGTCTGTATCCCTTGATTAAAATGGTAATTCAAGATCTTCAAATTCAACGTCTCATTTCCATATCTCAACAGAACATAACATTCCTATTTTCAACTAAAACATTTAGAAAAGACTATCTTAACTCATAATGAAACCGTTATGTCCACATGATTATGCATGATTCAGGAAACGCCAGAGTACAAATATATATCGGGACTGAGGCCGTCAAGACAGCGTTCCCTCATCAGTTATGTAGCATTATGCACAAAGAAGTTTTCTATTTTGAATCTCTCTCTCTCTCTCTCTCTCTCTCTCACACACACACACACACGCACACACACATCTCCTTTTCTTTCTTTTTTTACGGAATTAATCACTCCCCCTCTTCTACAATACCCCGTTCTCCTAATCAAAATTCCCCACACAAGTCTGTCTTGAAGAAACAGAAAACTTAAATCTTTTGTGGGTTGCTTTGTTTCAGGACTACCCACTTTTTTTCTTTCCTCAAAAAGTCAACTCTAGTGTTACCTACCTTTTTAAGACCATTTCTACCCAACTTCTAAGGAAGTGTGCGTATATCACTAGATACTTTACATTAATGACAGAAACAGGCTTTAGACAATTAAAACTACCACCAAATATGATTAACAACATTAAGACAAATGAGTCAATGATGATGATATCAAACTAAGAGTAACTCACTTCACCAGCACTCTCAAGCTCGTCCTCAGAGCAACCAGCCCAAAGCGGGTGAGCCCTGAAATCAGCCTCCATCTTGGCCAGAAACTCCTGTACGGCACCACTATCCCTCTCTGGATCAGGCGCATTGTTCGAAAACGACACTATAAAACTGCCCATTCAATACGATACAATATCAATCTCCATTAACCTCTCCATAATCCACCAAATAAATTAATTAATAAAAAAATTAAAAATCCATATATCGAAAGGAAAATATACGTATATATATATATATATCAAAATTTAAAGGAATGAAAGACCTTTTGATGGACTTGACGAAATCAGCGGCGGAAGGATTACGCATGCGTTCCAGAAAATCGTGCAGCCCCAAGAAGACGTCCGCGTTCTCCATTGCTCCAACGCCGTCCGATTAATGAGACCGGACCTTTTAACGGTGCTTAGGTCCAGAGCTTAACTGCTGGGTCAGTCAGTCTGGCTGCCGAGGAAGAAGGAGCTCTATTGAGACCCAAATTACGGAATTGAATCACAACTTAATAATTAATGACTTAATGTAATAACTCTTTCGGACTTGGGAGAGTCCTGTTTTCATTTCCTTGTGCTCTCTTTTTTGGGAGCAAAATTGGGTTTTGAATCCGACTACGTGGACAGTGGATCTAGTCCTAGCCAAGACGGTCCGATAAAGTGCATAAATATCCGTTTTCTTAATCACATTTTTCATAAATACCCTTTGTCATTTTTATTTCACCAGCACCCATTTTTATACCTATTTTGGGAAAAATATATATCATAAGTATTTTATACATGAAATATATATTGTAGTATATATTTCATGAATAAAATTACACCTAAAAATAGATATATATTTCCAAGTATATACTAAAATTATAAATATAAATTTAAAGTATAGGTAAAAGTTTACGTTCTGAATGTATACAACATATATTTTACACACGAAATATAATACCAAAATGAGGCATTTTTGAAACAAAATTCGTACATAGGTATTTTTGAAATACCAGGCACAACATCGGATATTGGGCGTAACTTTCTCAAGAGACCTGCAGATAGAGCAAGTTTGGGTAGAGGCCACTCATATTGAAAGGGCTTAGTATTAATTTGGAACAAAATGACATTTTTAGTAATTTTTTTCAAATTGACATTTCTAGCAATGTCACAAATTATATGACATAGAGTCATACAATTTATGACTATAAAATTATGACTTTTCTAAGACTAATCAATAGTTACAAATTGTGTGACCCTCCGTCACACAGAGTCGCAAAATTCTAAAACACTACTAGAAAAGTTATTTTGCAAATACATTCTTAAAAAAGTTATTTGAGTCAAAATTACTACTATTTATTTCAATTTCTCTTAATGTTATTAGAAATAGGGAAAATTGCGGCAAAAGTACTCGTTCTTAGTCGAAATTTACACTTTAATACCCAATCTTTTTTTTTTACGGCAATAATACATTCCGTCCAATTTTTGTAGCAACCGTCAAATTTTTCCGTTAACTGCCATATAATAGTGCACGTGTCGACATCTGAGTTTTTAGGCTATTAAAAGTCATTTAAAAATTATAGAAAAATATGAAAATGAAATATAAATGAAATTAAAGTAAAAAGTCCGTTAAAAAAAGAGAGTAAAAAGGTTAAAAAACTCAAAACTTTATTTATCGTCTTCACTCTCCCGCCCTCTCTCTGTTTCAACTGGTTCTTGTCTAGAATCCACCATTAACGACTGTAAATTGCTAAATCTTGATGAGTTCTTGTGAAAAAGATGGAGCATCGACATCAACTTGATAAGTATTTTTCTGTGATTATGGGGTTCTTAGTGCACCTTTTTTCAGTTTTTTGTGCGAAAATCGAGTGGGTGAGTGTTATTCGAACTTGGGGCTTTTGTATTTTTAGGGTTTGTAATTGACATTGTGAAGGATTTCCTGCTTTTATAGTTGATGAAGGGTACTGTGTTTTTGGGTTTGGAACCCATGTGCGTGGAGTCTGTTTTGTTGTCTTTTTCGGGAGACCACTACTTCTTCTTTTACTGTTATGGGGTCAACATTTGCTTTGATGAGGGTGGGTCAATGGGAATCTGGTTTACTATTAGCTAGTGGATTTATTTTATTGCTTAATTTATTGTTTAGTAGGTGTTTAGTAGTTGACAATAATTACTTTTAAATTTGGCAGATGAGTCTTCTACATTATTCATAGTCAAACTGCACCATGGTGGAGATTTCTTCACACCTTATGGGAATAAAAGGTACGAGGGAGGAAGTATTACAATATTTGATAATTGCGACATGGATTAAGTATTCGAGGATGCATATGACTATGATCCTATTGTTGAGGATTTATTAGCAGGTGGAAGCAGAAACCATACTCAGAATGAAGTTCCAGTGAATGATGCTCCAGTGAATGATGCTCCAGTGAATAAAGCTCCGGTGAATGAACCTACAGAGAATGAGGTTCCTATAAATGAACCTGCAGAGAATGAAGATCCAGTCAATGAACCTACAGAAAATGAAGAAGACTTTGAGTTTGTTCAGGAGGAATATACTCAGGATGATGAGGGGAAAAGGAATATGGATCATCAACCTGATCCAAGTAGTTGGTGGGGATCAGTTACTCAGTTATGTGAAGAAAATGATGCTGGTAGTGAGGGTGGGATTAAATCTGAGCAAGATCTATAAAGCTTGAGTGAAGGTGATGGTCGTAATGATACAATCAGGAAGAGTAAGCAGTTCAATGCCAATACTAGTTATAAGAATTTTAAATTCACCTTGGGAATGGAGTTTGCATCAGTAGACCTCATTAGAACAGCTATCAAGGAGTACTTTATTTCTGTAGATAAAGAGTACATATATGTGCAGAACACCTCAGAGAAGATAAGAGTTAAATACAAAGTAGAACAATGCCCTTGGGTTTTGTATGCACATATCAAATAAAAATGAATTGCTAACTAGAAACTATAAATTAGAACTAGTAATAAAAAAAATCAGAAACTAGTAACAAAAAATTGATAATCTATTTTTTTTAAAAGGAGAATACTCTACGAAAAATAAATTAGCAAAAAAAAATTGTGAAAGTAAAATAACACAGTCTGAAAACTTATATCCAGATTGGTTACCGGCCACAAAACTAGTAGTAACCAGTAACTAGAGAAACTAGTAATCGGTAATCAGAGTTGTAGTTTATTATCTCTAGTAGAGGAAAAAAGGAAAAAATAAATAAATGAAATAACAAAAAATAAAGTAAAAGAAGGAAAAATGAAAAAAAAAATACTAGATGAGCTAATAACTAATAACTAATTCTAAAAAAAATTGGTAACTGGTAACCAATATTCGGTAACCAGTTTTTCTTAAAAATAAAAAAATAGAAATAAAATTTGTAGCTCATTATCCCTATGAGATGAAAAAAGGAGAAGACAATGGGGTAACGGAACAAGATAAACAATTGGTGGCAAAGGCAACGGGGTAGCGGAATAACATAAATAAAAACTAATAAACAAAAATGAATTGCTAACTAGAAACTATAAACCATAACTAGTAACAAAAAAATCAAAAACTAATAACCAAAAATTGGTATCTAATTGTTCTTTTTTTTTTTAAAAAAAAAAAGAGAATGCTCTATGAAAAATAAATTAGCAAAAAAAAAAAAAAAATTGTGAAAGTAAAATAACACTAGTGTACAAATTTATATTCAGATTAGTTACCGATCACAAAACTAGTAGTAGCCAATATCTATAAAAACTGGTAACCGGTTTTCAGATTTGTAGTTCATTATCCATAGGAGAGAAAAAAAAAAGAAAAAAAATTAAATAAAAGAACAGGAAAAAAAAAGTAAAAGAAGAAAAAATGGAATAAAAAAATACCAGATGAGCTAATAACTAGTAATCAATTCCAAAAAAATTGGTAACTGGTAACTAGCATCCGGTAACTAATTTTTAAAAATTAAAAATGAAAAAAAAAAAAAATTTGTAGCTAACCATATGAACTATACCATCTTTTAAACCGTTTAAAATATTTAGTTTTATACGGTCCTAGAGTCATTTTAGGGCATAGGTGTGCAATCCAGCCCTTTGGCCCAATTCACAGTAAATTACCCGACCTTACACTTTATAACAAAATGGTCCACCAGATTTGCCATTGAAAATCCATACAGGGAGAGGGAGAGGGAGTACTCATGATTAAAACATGGACAAAACTCTTTGCTCACAAAACCTATCACCTCCGTCTTTACCCAACTTTCCCCTCCCTCACTGTCGTTGGCCAGCAACCCTCAACAATATCAAATTCTTCAAAATGAGTGAATGTCGATTTCACAGTCACCGACTTATTCATCCTTCTCAGAAGCTTCGGCGCCGGAGCCTCGCCATTGTTGGGTTTGGTGTCAAACTTGTTCCTGGTCAAATGACTGTCACCGTTCTTTAGCTGACTGTCCAGACTCTTTAACCCCCTCTCTTCGAATTGGCAATTGCTCTCTGCTTCTTATCTTAGTTCAAAATCGAAATGGATCAGTTGTGGTTGTGGTTGTGGTTCTAGGTGGGTTTGGATTTGGATTTGGGTTTGGAAAGTGGTTTGGACCTATGTTTGGTGAGATGGGTCGAACTACTCATATGCAATATAATGGTAGAGGTTCGTTGATACGTTTTTGGTGTTCGTATATCTACTTTTGAGCATGATATATCTATTCATGAATCTAAGCAAAAATGTCTAGACTTTGTTTTGAGAACTTTGGTGTTTGGTATAAAGTTTTTATTTGTGGTATATATAATTTTGGGTACAATATATATGTTGATGTATCTTTTAAATATTATTTTGGACTTTTTGAAAATTCAGGTGTCTGGTGTATATATATAAATATATACACGTTTTAGTATATCAATTTCTGCGCATGGTATATCTGTTTACACAACTTTTGAAAATTGTTTAGACTTTTTGAGAATTTGTGTTTGTTGATATGTTTCTAGTTTCGTATCTCTGATTCTGAGTTTAGTATATACATTCATATATTTACTAAAAATTGTTTGGACCTTTTTAAGAATTTTAGGTGTTTGGCAAATACGTTTTTAGTTGTCGTCTATCTATTTATGAGTATTGTATCTCTATTAATGTGTTTCTTGAAAAGTGTTGGTTGCACTTTTGGAGAATTTAAATATAGATTAACTACGTAAAAATATCTTCACTTTTAATTTTTGTACAAAAAATACTCTATTTTTTAAACTTTTACAAATTAATAACATTAGTTTTGAAATTCTACAAATTAATACCATCACATTTACGATTTCTGTAAATTAATACCATCGTTTTTGAATTCTGTAAATTAATACCCTGACATTTACGATTTCTGCAAATTAATACCCCTAGTTTTTAGTTTTTTTTTTTTGTATATTTATACTATGAGCAAATTAAAAAATGCAAATATCTCTCATTAACTTATTAAAAATGTTTAGATATTAGTAATATTATCAAAAATTATTTTATAACTATTTTTTTGGTTAATTGCTAAAAAAACACAATTTTTTTTACCTCTCATGTTTCTTTTTCTTTTTTTATAATTAACTATTTTATTTCTCATTCTAATTTTTTACTTTTCTTTTTTAAATGAAAAATGAAATAAACTAACTACAAATATTTTTTAGAAATTTTATTATTGTTTAATAAGTTTTAATTAAGTTGATGATGGTTACTACCATCTTTTTATATTAAAATCAACTAATTAGGCATTAAAGTTATAAATTTATAGGAATTTCAAATGTTAGGGTATTAATTTGCAGAATTCAAAAATGATTGTATTATTTCGCAGAAATTCAAAAACTATGGTATTATTTTGAGAAAATTTAAAAGTGAAAGTATTATTTCACAGACATTCAAAAGTCATGATTTTTTTTACAGAAAAGTTAAAAGTCAGGGTATTTTTTTTAGTTGTTAGTTTATGATCTAACAGCTATTATAATTTGAGTAGTTGGAAAAAAATAAAAATAAATACTCATTATTTAATACTTTTTTCTCTCTCTTTTTTACTATGAAAAGACGTGCGTTACCAACTTTAATTAGACAAAATAATACCTATAAATAGGTATAAAAGAAAATACCTATTAGATTAGTACCCATATATAATAATTTCTATGAAAACTGTTTTGTATTTGAGAATTTACACTTGGTTTATCAATTTTTCATCAGAGTATATCTGCTTCAAAGTTTGGTGCATCAGATTCTTTAAATAAACTCTTTTTTTTTTCCCCTTGTAATCGGTTATTATTTTTTGCACGGGAAAAGATTGTTCTCATACTACCAAAAGAAGAGCGGGTTAAAAACAAAGATATGTATATAGAAATATATTGCAAGATAGAGACCCTTGATCAAATAAAGAAGTTATAAACAACTTAGAACCTTTTTTTGGACATGTTTTAGATGTGTAATAAAGTAATCCCACAATTAGTCTATTATTTTGTTCTCAGATCATGAACATCAAACAAATGAAGATGAGCTTTGCTGCAACATTAAGGGTATGTTTGGAACTTGAATTTTAGTAGGGAAAAAATTTGCGAGAGAAAAGTTAAAGGAAAAAGAGAGAGAAAATATTTTCTTAAAATTCTATAAAATTTACCTTTTGAAATATTTTCTTTCATATTATTTTCATTATAATTTAAATCCTCTAAATTTACTGAAAAAGTCCATTACATAATTTCCCTAAAAATTTTTCCTTCAATCTTTGATAAAATCTAAATAAAAGAAAGTGAAATTCCTAAGAATTTGTATTTTTTTTTCCTTCCTAAAATCCAAAATCTAAACGGAGCCTAAAGAAATGACATAGTTTGGAATCAAAAAAAAAAAAAAAATCTGGTGTGTCAGAAATATCAACAAATATACCAGCAAAAAATTGATGTACATAGACTGAAAAAGGATATACCTAGAATAAAATGAACAACTTATTATTTAGACCGACAAAAAAGAATGTGATATACATTTTAAATTAACTAATATACGAGCAATTACAGTTGATACACTACAAATAAAAATTTCTATACCAATTACCATAGAAATTTCAACTAAAAAAAGTGAAAACTGATGGTAAGGCATACTAAATACTAAATTATATATGACCACTAACCAAAGGAACAAGAAAAGAAATATTAAAAATAAATGCTCTCATTAGATTCTCTCTAAAAACTCATGATTCTAATAAAAGCAAATCAATTTTGCTTGGCTGAGAGGGAAAGATAAAGAAAAAGACTAAGCAAACACTAAAAATGAACAATAACAGAGATCGAACGACCACAGATCTGGGATAAGGACGAAGATCGAGCTTGGATGGTTGGAAACAATGGTGGTCTCTATTAAGCTCAAGTGGCCTTTTAAGAGAGAAATGATATAGATTGAGCTTGGACAGTCGAGAATAATGGCGAAAACTCGAGCTTCTTCAACTTTGATGGCGAGAACTCTAAAGAAACGACCATATAACTATAAATTAAAAGAATATGAAATTTACTAAAGCAACATACAAAAAAAGGACAGGACGCATAATTTCTCATCATTGGATACGCTGCAAAGATATGGGCGGGCTAGTAGGAGACGAGTAGGGATAGCAACAGGTCGGGTTCGGGGCGCGTATGGCGCGTATGACTATTCCGCTCCTGTACCTGCTGGGACAAATCAAACTTATACCTACCCCATTTACCCATTTAAATTGGCAGGACGGGTTCGAGTATTACCCCTACGGGTAGACGGGTACGGATATTACCCCCACGGGTAGGTAGGTTCCCATATCTAGTAAAAAAATAAAAAAATAAATATTATTTGAATAATTTGAAAAATAAAAAGAAATATGAATTTAAATAGAACAAAAAAAATCTAATGACAATATCATATACTAAAATTAATAATACGTCAATAATACAACCTAATTTATTTATATATATATATATATATTTATTTATGTGTATTTTACATAAATTATACATATAACTAATATATATTATTTATTTATATATATATACACATATAATTAATTAGGGCAGGTACCCTATACATGTACCTGCACCATACCCGGATCGGACTTTTCAATTAGTACCTATACCCGCCCCATTTATCCGAATAGTCATATAATACCCGACCCTAACCATCCCTAGAGATGGGTGGGCTGATGTGCTGGTTTTTTTTTTAATTTTATTTTTAACTTCGTTTTTGCCTTAATTTTTTTAATTGTATAAATATATTCATTTTTTTCTATATCCGTCTTTTTTCTTTGCTTTCTTCTTTCTTTCTTTTTTTTTTCTTTTTTTTCCCCTCTCCTAGCTGCCTTTTGTCTTTTTTTTTTTTTTTTTCTTTTGGTTTTTTCGTCCCTTTGTTTTTTTCTCTATATCTAATGTTGAGTTTTGTCTTGTTTTTTTTCGTTAAAATTATTTTTTCCTGAGTTAATTTTTGGATTAATTTTTAAGACAGACATTAGGAAAAAAAACTTATAACAAAAAAAAAAATCTATAAAAGATGAGTGATATTGAGAGTCCTCCATTACATTACGCCAATGCATCCCGAGTCCAATGAGTGATGCTCATGGTTACCCACCCACTAACTTACTCCAATGGGTCTCGAAGCCTAACGAGTAATACAGGTGATTAAGTACTAGGATGCCAACTGGGGCTAGCTCAGTTGGTCCAAAGTTTGAGGGATGTGTGTGAGTTTTGAGGGATAAAGGGTTCAAACCTCAGTAATGTGTGTGTGTTATTTTTCTTTAAATTTATAATAAATGATAGTCATTAGTTAAGCCTCACTTTTTTTATAAAAAAAAAAAATACTAAGATACTAATGGTTACACTAGGCTACTTTAGTAGAAAGTAAAGAGAAACATAATTTTAAGGATTGAGATGAAGAGTTTAGTAACCAGATTGGATATCAATAAGTATAAAATAAGATCTAGTTGAATAATTATTGTGTAAAAAGGTAACCAGATTATATATCATGTGTTAATAACTGGAAAAAAAGAACTAGTAGAACCAAACTATAAGGTTGTTATAAATTATAACTAGAATAGACACTTGTAGATAGCTTTTGCTAGTTTATTTTTACAATGGAATGTAGATAACCAAAATGGATAAATGTGAGATATTTTAGTTAAAGAGTGCTGACACTCAGCTTATTACCAAATACCAATAACTATAACCTTCTTGTTATTTCTTTTTAATCTTTAAAAGGAAACTTATAATGTAGATGATTTCTGACAAGTTACAACCATATGGACTAAAAAAATTGCTGCTTCGAAGTATTGCAATGTGATGTGCCTCGTTGAATGACCTGTTACCAAGTGGTATACATGTGGACGCTCGTGAATTTTTTCTAATTTATTTATTTTTCCTACATAATCAAAGGCTTTGTTTAGCATCTTTTATTATATTATTGTATACTTTTTAATTATGGTGTAATTTAACACGATGTACCAAACAATACATGCATAAGGTATATAATATCTTAAAACTTATTATAAAGATTATTTGAAGGGAGAAAAAAGAAAATTGAGAGAATGAACAAAATCTCATCATCGGATTGTAGTCAAATATAATATAAACAACGTGCGCCACTAACAAAATTCCCAATTGGCTTTGATTATTCTTTGTCAACTTCGGGAATATTGATTGTAACGGGGAAACACAACCAAAATTGACTAAAGTTAAGAATTCTAGTTTCCAAAGGACATATATAGGATAGAGTAATACATATATGTATATAGAAATCATTCAGAAAAAAAAGGTACACAATCAAACATAGTCAAAAAATTTAGTTACTAAATGCTTTCCAAAAAAAAAAAAATAGTTACTACATGATAGTAGCTGAAATAATATTCAACCTAACTAATAAAATATTGTTGTTTAATGCATTTGTTACGTGGTGAATTTCATTTATGTCAAACTTTGCCTAACTAATTACTAATCATGTTGGAAATTTGTTTCGTTATAATTTTCAGTTTGAATCTCCACTAATCATAGGCAATAAGCATGGCTTTTTGAAGAGAAATACGTTGCCGCTCTTGACCTACCTCACACGTGCCCAATTTTTGTGAATAATCACCTCACGTCAGCAGGTCATACGTGCAACCGGACTCATATATACTGTATTTGTTGTTTGAAAATGCAAGAAGATTGAAACAAACACAAACATCATATACATATTCATGCCAAAGGAAAAACACTAGTGATGCTTCATATGATGTGTCAGTCTGTCACTAGTTAATCATAATTATAATTCAGGTAGAACTCATGTATGATAGTTTATTAATTAAAATCATCCAATGACAGATAGACACATCATTGTGGTGTTGGGTACTATTGGTGTCTCATAGCATTACTCATTCATTTTTTTTTTTTTGAAAATTAAAAGGGACATTTCTATAAGACCAAAAACTATTAGGCAGAACTATGAAATGGTCGATTAGTTCTGAATGCTATTTTGAACATTTTTCTGTGTGGTGCCCTAGTAGTTACTTACACATGAGGATAAGTTAATAATTAAGCTTTTAATTAAGAGGAGTCCTAGTTGTTTTTTTTATTTTTTTATAACACTATTGTCTCATTATTTGACACATGAATTCTAACAATAATTCGTTGTAATATTAGCAAAGTCAACAAGCTAGACATAAAAGTTCAAAGGAGAATAACAAATTTTGCTAATACTTTTTTATAACTAATAAGAATCTTAGTAAGAACAAGAAAAAAGAAAATTGATTAAAATAAAAGTGAGTGATCAACTCCCTTCTCCATTTGACCTATTTAAATTTACAGCAGAAAAGGATCACATTTTGGCTTCCGTTGTAGTTCCGAAGAATTAGAAAATCTTGTCTTTTCCAAACACTGCACAATACTCTAACTAATACGCTCGCATTTATAGTCTTATAATTTATTAGCCGCAAATGGAAATTTGATCGGTCTATCTAGAACAAGTATATAATAAAGTTCAAACTTAGGCCGTTCTGTACTATATGCACCCTTCAAGCGTCTAAGACAACAGGGTATAGGCTGCTGGTACCGAAATTATTGCCCAAATGGTGATTCACAACATGACTACGCAAATAATTTTGAAATTTATTACTCTTTAATATATTTACAACTTACAAGCACAAGCCACACACGCAATCATTCGCACGTACATTATGTCATTCTATAATGATCATTGACCATGTGGAGACACTAAAAATAGTGAGTACCAAACTTTCTTAGACTTGGTCCTGAACCGGATTAGTATTTTCCTGTCATTTAAAGACCAAAATAAAAAAAAAAATTATTTATTATTTTGTATTTCTCATTAATTGGTCTTTGAAATTTTTTATTCAAAAAAAAAAAATGAAGAAGCTGTTAGGAAATTGTATTGCTGTTGTTTGGAATTGTAGCTGAAGTTTGGTATAAGCATGAAATTTTTGAAAAGTAATTGGTTGGGCTTAATTCACACGAACAGGAAATCATGATCGTAGTAATTCTAAGCTCATATGAACCGTACGAATTTCCTCCTACTTTCCTAGAAGGATTTGCAAGTATTGCAATTTGTTGACCCAAATACAGTATTGGTCTAAATATTTTGGGTTCTTTCGTTCATTCGTTGGAACAACTATTCCTAACAATAAGACCAATATATCGTATGTACTCATACGAGATTACTAATAATGACCTCATAATAGCTAGGATAATGTTAAGGAGCCCAGTCTCTTGTAATACTAGTGTGACCAATATACTATCTACTTGATTATGATACGAGTAGCTATATTGCCACCATTTTTTTTTTTTTTTGGTCGCTCTTCACACCTTTTTTCTAAAGAGATCTTTTAAATTTTCAAAATTTTCTTTTCTCACCCATTTAAATTTTCATTAGTTTCAATAATTACTCATCAATGAAAAATTCTAAAAAGATTCTTTTCCCTTTCATCTAATACTTTGTTATTAATTAGTTTAAGTCCTAAAACAATAAAAATGATTGCATAAAATATAAGCCAAATACGACTCTCGAAATTGCACAGTTCTTAACTCTCAACCTGTCTGATGAGAATAATCTCAATTTTCCTATTATGTTCATAAACTAAACTATAATTGAAAAAGTATGTTACTAACCTTTCCCAACAAAAAGGGAAAAGGAAAAAAAAAAAGGACACTTTGGTAATTAGAAACCAGGTTAATAGTATGATATAAGTAAAAACTCTTATTAAAGTTTTACATTGAAAAAAATGACTTGGACAGTTGGACTACAAAATCATGTTAAAGAAATCCCTTGGCAATAACCCAATGTAATTTAATTATAACTGTGTGGTTTTCATTCTAACGTCAATAATTTTTTTTTTGTTTTTCGGATCAATAATGTTAAGAAATTTAGTTTCCATTACGAGTAATACAAATTCAAAATATTAAACATGAAGATCAATCGTAAGAGTTAAAGCTGATAGAAGTGTTGCATGTTTTGAGGGGTGTAATAAGAGACTTTTGTCCAGATATATAATGTCAAATAAGGATATTGTTGTAAGAGAAAAATTAAAAAGAAAGGTGGAAAGAGGGGGAAAAACAAAGGTGGGGGCAAAAGTGCCGTCCTTATTATATTATATTATATTTTTTTGTGGAGGGAACCACGTTTATAATATGTATAATGTATTAACATATTTATGAGTCTTATGAGCTATCACAATAGTCAGGTTATACTGACATATCTCATATAAGGATAAATGTCAATGTTAGTCCCTAAATTATAAGAAAAATCTTGTATTTTGATCCTTAAATTTTAAATTATATTACTTAGATCTTAAAACTATTTAAAAATTTTTATTTTAGTCATTTTTTTTATATATTTTGTTTTATTCTTGACATAATAGACATATAAGATATTTTTACTATTCTGTTATACTTGTTTAATATCCACGAGCATAGTCCAGTACTATAAAGAAATTAGAACATGAATTGAAGTAGTTTGAAAAAGATTAGTTGAACAAAATTAGTTGCACATTGGACAATAATGCTATATAGAACTGTCCAACATATTACATTTTGTTCAGATCACAAATACAAAATGAGAAATGCAACTCATGTGTTCATTCTGATAAGAATAAAACAAAATGTATAGTAAAAATGACTAAAATAAAATATTTTTAATAATTTAAGGACCCATACATGATTTAAAGTTTAAGACTAAAGGTAGACTTTCTCCTTAGTTCACTGACTAATAGATTCAATTAATATCCCTTATATAACATGCAAGTTGCATTTAACTTTTTAAGTTACCATAGGGTATCCACCCTTTTTCTTTTTTTGACAATTTTATCCATCCTTTTTCATTGAATACAATTCTTTTCACACACACATATATATATATATATATATGTATTACATGAGCACCAATACAGTAGGTATTTTTTTTTAATCTATACATAGGTTTCATTTTGGTTAATGAAAATTTATCATATACATTTTTTATAATAAATAGTAGGAGAGAGAAAGAATAATAATGATGCATGTCTTTTTATGCACCTTATTATAGCCGTTAGATCACCATTAGATGATGATCCAACAACTAAAAAGGCTAAAAAAAAATATCTACACATGTGTTAAAAAAAAATACTTATTGGATAGGTAACCATATTACATATATGTATATATGAATAGGATCTGCAGTACATGTTAGATATTACTAAAATCTTATTAGTGTATGAGAGAGGCATATACAAACTCAGGCTGATCTAAAGAAAATCTAGACAGTTTAAAAAATATGCATAATTTATCAGAATTTTTTCATATACCCAAGTCCCAGCACGTAAAATTCTCCACTGAGGCGTGTTTGGTATGTTGGATTGGACTGGAGTGGATTGGATTATTAATAGGATTGGATTGGATTGGATTGGACTGTCTTTGTACAATACTGTGTTAGGTGCAGTCTAGGACTATAATTTTGAGTACCTCATAAAATACATTTAATATAGTTATATGTATATAATATTTTATGAAATTAGCATTGGAACAAAAAAAAATAAAACATAAAAACCAGTTTTTTCTTTAAAAAAAACACAGATATTTTTTGAACTAATTATTTTTCTTTTTGCTAAGTTATTCACGAGGTGGCATGTAAGCTAGTATTAACATAATATTTTTGTTTTTTAATAAGGCATTTATCTTTTTGAAATGTAAAGTAAGAAAATTTGAAAAAAAAAAAAAGAAGAAAAAAAAGGTCAAATAGCACTCCTGGTGCGTGGGATAACTTAATCCCATGCATTTACACGGGTTTCAATAGTCCCCTTGGAAGGGGATTAAAAGTTTTCCCGAACAAAATAGTCCCCCCATTTTTTATCCCTTGCACACACCAAACACGGGCTCAGGACTATATAATCCAGTCCGGTCCATTGTCCCACAGACCAAACGGGCCATAAAACTTATAATAGAAGGGACAGGACAATATATCTTCTTTTTTTTCTTTTTTTTTCTTGAGAAAAAGACAATATGTATTTGATTCAACAAACTCTCTCTCCCTCTCTCTCTCTAAAACCTTTTTTTTAGGGTGAATAAAAAAAAAGAACGTCAATAATAAAAATTTACAGGAAATCACTACCTTTTTTTTTTGGTTGTGTTAACCAAATACTAAATAAACAATAATTTTACTTGGGCTGAAATATTTATTTCTTCCTTTTCTATTTTTTCCCGGAATTGTTTATTTAATACCAAAAAAGCAAATTTGCTACAATGTGCGTACGGAAAGAGTTGGAAAAACTGCTTCCCATCCTAATTGAGAAAAAATAAAGCAGTGTGCCAGTCAAGTTTTATATAATGACATTTCACTGCACAAATAACCTGTAGTCATGCAGAATCAAAAGACGTTAACAGCATGTTGACTTTTGAAGAACGGAAAGAAATTGAAACGATATTGTATTGAAGAGGTTTGAGGAAAAAACAAAAAAATATATTGAAGAGGCTTTCAATAGGCAGCCACACCAATTAAAATACTTTGGGCCCCTTGCAAACCCATGAATTTAATTCCTCATTGAAGAATAGCTGAAAATATTTTCGCATTCTTTATGAAATGAGCAATTTTGGTATGTACAGGACGCACTGCAAAAATCAATTCTAATAGTACCTTATGCGTTGAGAATCAAGCTAATAAAGTTCCACTAGCCTAATATTTTGGGCAATGCTACAAGATATCATAAGTGTTTAACATCAAATAAGACGTTAAATTTTGATCGAAGGATGAAATGATACTTTAAGTGAAACTATGTATAGAACCCTATATATTAAATATATCACCAAATAAAAAAAAAAATTTAATACCTTGTGTGATGCCTCAATATGCACTGTAGCATTACTCTAACTTTTAAGAGTGGATAGATGCCCAAACTGACTAGTTAAAACCTAACTGAATCAAGTACTATATAGTTCGATGTGGCCCTATTTTATTAGAATATTTAGTTAGTCTTGATCACGATTAAACCAAACCAACAATCTGGTTTGATAAAAAAAAACCTTTCAAAACCGAATCGAATCGCTTACACTCTGCCACTCTGGTTAAGTTTATTTTGAAAGTATCCTGTTTTGTCAGTTCACTCCCTCACAAAAGAACATTTTCCTCTCCTCTCCTAAAATAAATAAATAAATCAGATATGCATTAAATTTCTTATTTTATATATCTATTGGTATTATAGAAGCATAGATCATTTTAAGTGTGTCATTCCACTCTAAGCTGCTTGTTTACGTTTTTTATTATATATATATATATGGGTGAGTTTTTAATGGGTATTTTTATTTTTACTCCATGGATGAGTAAGTTTGATTAATTTGGAAATAAATTTACAACAACAAGTCATCTCATTCAATATATTAATTTCTAATTCTTTTTTATTTATTTTCTTTTTGAAAATTTAATTTAAAGTTTAATTTTTTAATTATCTTTAATTTAAAACTATAGGTACTATTGTATCTTCAATATTTCATAAAATTTTTTTTTTACTGTATGAAAGGTAAAGTCCAAAGTAGCATAATTTTCATATTATGAATAGGTTGTTTTCTTAAATAATAAAAAATGAATAAAGCAACTACAATGAAAGAAAATTTGTTTTAAAAAACAATTATGTGTGAAACAGCTTAAAATTTGTACATCTTTTGTTGTTGTTTTTTTTTTTTTCCAACAAATAAGATAATTGAGAATGATTTGGGATTATTAAGTATTTTTTACTAGTTTTGTTTTCTTATAAAAAAAAAGAAATAAAAAAAAATTAACCTACTCATCAGGTTACCTATTTTTTTTGTTTTAAATAACTTTCTATATTTATATATGTATTAATTATAATAATTTTTTTTTAAAATCTACTAATATTATTTTAACTATTAGATTAAAATTCAATGACCCAAATTATAGTACCCATCTATGAAGTAAAAATAAAAATCTCCATTAAAACATTACCCATATATATATATATTTTAAATTATTTAGTTTCCTTGTATATATATAAAATAAGAGAACAATAAAATATTAGTAGTGACGTGTATATCTGTCACTAAATAATTTTAATTAATAAATTAGATCCCGCGAT
The DNA here is from genome assembly GCA_002914845.1 of Trema orientale. Classification (NCBI taxonomy): domain Eukaryota; kingdom Viridiplantae; phylum Streptophyta; class Magnoliopsida; order Rosales; family Cannabaceae; genus Trema; species Trema orientale. Next base: position 87,778 of record JXTC01000301.1, on the reverse strand, counting down.
TATAATAATAATTAGCCAATAACAACACAGTAATCATAAGGAGTGGCGTGACTGTCGTCCACGACTAGAGTCGAAAACAAAGGCCCAATCCAAAAAGAAAGGTGTCCATATCACATCGTCCCTGTGGCCTACTGGCTCTGACTCCTCGCCCCTCCCCACACCCCCAACACGGCACGAGACGACGCCAAAGTCGCATGTGAATTCAAAACTCAAAAACTCTGTCGCTCTCTCTCCTTTTCATTTTCATTTTCATTTTCATTTTTATTAAACATTTGTCCAGACTCTCCATTTTCTCCAAACGCGGCTTTTAGTTTAACCCATAAATACTATCAAAGCCAAAACCAAAACCAAACTACGAATCAAATCTCGATATTCCAAAACCTCCAAATTTTCGTTTTCAGTTTTCATTCATTTCTCTCTCTCTCTCTCTCTGAAATGAAGAGCCGGAGCTCAGGGAGAATCTCTGCGAAATGGATTCCGATTGTTTGCATGTCTTCCTTCTTCCTTGGTGTCCTCCTCACTATCAGGTTGCTATTTCCTTCTTCATGGACGCTTCCTGACTGTTCGTATTTGTTGATTTTGATTTTGATCTTCGAGAGTTTTGGATTCTTTTTTTTTTTGTGTGTGGGTTAAATTCTTGTTAATTCTGGAAAAGAATGAATGAATTTTGAATATTGATGACGAAGTTCCGATTATTGATTTTTGGATTAGTTCTTCTAGAATCTGGGCACCACCTGAGTCCAACAATCAGCTCATCTCGAATCGTCGCCATGAGCAGGAGCTTCAAATCGTCACCGAGGATTGTGCAACTAAGAAGGTAATTTTGAATTCTTCATATATATATATATATATATATATATCTATATATATCTATATATACACACATATTACGTACGTAATTGGCGTTTCATTGAATTTGAAGTTTTTTGTTGAATTTGAATCAGAAGCCTGTACAAGAAAAGGATGTGATGGATGAAATTTACAAAACCCATGAATCAATTCAGTGAGTAGAAACTTGAGCTTATGGTGTACTCCGCCTAGAACCCATTGTTCTGGTTTTCTTTTCTTTCTTTTTTTTTTTTTAAATTTATTTATTATATTTTTATTAAACAATTTGGCTGGTTTTGAATGCGGAGCCGTGCCAGATCTCTAGACAAGCAAATGGCAATGATTCAAATGGAATTGGCGGCCACTCGGAGTTCTAGGGAGTTGGGATTCTCTGAGGGTTCGGATACCAAACCGGTGTTGCCTCAGGAAGACTCTCCCAGAAAGAAAGTGTTTATAGTCATTGGAATCAATACTGCTTTCAGTAGTAGGAAGCGTCGTGATTCGGTCAGAGAGACATGGATGCCTCAAGGTATTATAGTTATGCCACTTTTCTTTGCATCTGGTCTGTTGATCATAACGTGTTGAGGGTCTTTCGGCTGAATTTTACTGCTTTCTTGGTCACAGGGGAAAAACTTCTGCAATTAGAACGTGAAAAGGGCATTGTTATTCGCTTCACGATTGGCCACAGGTAAATTATTTCTCCCTAGCTTTATGATATGCGTAACAGTGAGCATATTCTAGCAAAATAAGTTTTTACCTTGCCTTTAATATGAGCTCGAGGAATTAATCCGTTTACTGGTGTTAGTTGGACATAATTGATTATTTTCAATTTTCAAGAAGGCGTGGAGTGATGTTGCTTCTTTTGCCTTATCCATCAGAGGATAATTTGGAGTTTGCGATAGATTTCTTTTTATGTTCTCTTTTGTGAACTTTTCTCTATTCCATTGTCCATGGTTTAGTAATGAAAACTTTCCTAGTTGTTAGTTCTTTTATTGCAATGATAGCTATACGCTGGGCATAAAAAGTCACTTGAATGGCGGGAAAAACTCCATGTTTATACTTCTATGTCTATACCATCTTCTGTCCCTTTGTTATCTCTTGTGCTGGCTTTCTTTTTCACTATGTTTTCCTTTTTATTTTTTCCCATCATTATACTAGAATGTTAAGCAATTTGCAATAGAATTTCCTTAGAACTGCACACGACTTTCACATATACAGGGCTTCTAAATTCTTTCACTGCTGGCTCTTCTGGTGTGCATCAGTAGGTTGTTTTTCAGAAAGCTGTTGTCCGCAGAATTTCAATTAGCTTTTGAAGTCATCCCTATTACTTTTATATCCAATTACAAATATTACTCTTATGTACAATAAACAGTATTCTGGAGCAATTAGCATGACCATTCCTTTATCTTATGTGGTGATTAAATAGATATTATTAATGCTATCTACAATCCGGAGATAAATTCTATTTACTTATACCAAAGGATGCTAATACATTTTCCTTTGCCGTTATGTATTTTTATCCTATGTTTCTACTACCTGTTCCAAAATAAACTACCACAATTACGATTCTAGAAGTGGTCAATCCTAGAAATCCAATGGTGGTGTGACACTAACACGACATGAGATGATATCCATATAAAAATTGCAGTAGTACTTTTCCTAGTTGACATGTTACAATATATCATTTACATCTTACTAAAAATTGGTAAATACCAATTATTACATTGTAACCATGCTTCTTTGTAACTGACCTGAGGTACTATTTGCCTATTCATTCAGTGCAACATCCAATAGCATTTTAGATAGAGCCATTGATTCTGAAGATGCTCAACATAAAGATTTCCTTAGACTGGTAAGAAATCATGGAACTCTCTTGTGTGTAAATTAAAAAATTATGACATGAATGTGGTCTTAATCTTGCATTATCCTGCAGGAACATGTTGAAGGATATCATGAATTGTCGGCAAAAACAAAAATTTTCTTTTCTACTGCTGTTGCAAAATGGGATTCTGATTTCTATGTCAAGGTCGATGATGATGTTCATGTCAATTTAGGTATGCATTGCTGTATGAAACTTTAATATTTTAATTTTCATATAAACATTTTCTGACCTATTTTTCACATAAACAATTTTTGTCCCATTGGCATTACCAAGGTTGAGTGACTTGAGTCTTTTTCCTGTCTGTTCTGTGCAGGTATGCTAGCTACTACTCTTGCCAGACACCGGTCGAAGCCCAGAGTCTACATCGGTTGTATGAAGTCTGGACCTGTTCTTTCTCAAAAGTAATTCTCTATAAGCTATCATATGAATTTAGCTTGTTCCCTCATGCCTTCATTGGTACTAATTTCTTAGACTTTGTTTTTTCTAGGAATGTCAAATACCATGAACCAGAATACTGGAAATTTGGAGAGGAAGGGAACAAATACTTTCGACATGCTACTGGGCAGATTTATGCAGTCTCCAAGGATCTAGCTACATATATTTCCATCAACCAGTAAGATATTTAGTTAAATAATATGTTTACTTTAAGAGTTCTCATCCTTGTAAGATTCTGGATTTAGTATAACTATACCGAGATGGAAGTTCTTTTTCTCCTGTGTCAACATGAAATATTTTTAAAACCAAATTTGATACCATCTTTGATTTTGACAGTGATTGAAATGATATTATCTGGAAATTCTAATTAAAGTGTTGAGGATAATCAAACTATATTGTGTTGTTAAATTTGTCTATGATCAAGGGAGAGAAAAACTGAATATTTCTAGACCAAAATTAGCACTAGCAGTTGTTGAAATATTTCAAATTGAACAACGTTACTTTGGTTTCGCACTCTTTGAAATTTCCACATAATATTTTGCTATCATACATGTTGAAAGTTCTTATGATGCTGTTTGTGACTGCAGACCTATACTGCATAAGTATGCTAATGAAGATGTCTCGCTTGGTGCATGGTTCATTGGTCTTGAAGTTGAACACATTGATGACCGTAATATGTGCTGTGGTACTCCACCAGGTACTGTTTTGGGAACTAATATTGACTAGGAATGTCCGGTAGCCATACCTAACAAAAAGTTTTAAACTTATATGAGTCTAAAAAAAATATGGACATTGTGCATGTCTATTGCTTCTACCATTTGAACGACCTTATTTCTTTATTTTTGAACATATTGCAAAAAGTTCAAGATCTGGATTTTTTTTTCCCACTCATATTATACGATATCATAGTGATGAGTGTTACAAATTGATCCATATTTGGTAAGTAAGAAATAGGATGGTTGTTAAGAGCTTACGACTTGTGATTTAAAATGTTGACGGCTAGGATTCTTTTTAACTCAAATGCACCACTGCAGATTGTGAGTGGAAGTCACAGGCAGGCAACGTTTGTGTTGCATCATTTGATTGGAGCTGCAGCGGGATCTGTAAATCTGTGGAGAAAATCAAATTTGTTCATGAGAAATGTGGTGAAGGGGATGGAGCTGTTTGGAGTTCCTTGTTCTAGAATCCATTCTTGTTGAGAATTCTTTCTTGGCCGTGTATCCCGCGAACGTTCCATTGCAGACACAACAAGTTGGAGGCAGTTTCAAGAGTTTAAATTGAGAAAGCATTACAGATACATGTGATACACATTGAAAATATTTGCTTCTTCAAATTTTTGGTGAAAAGACTAAAGGAGCTGGTGAAGAAAGATGTGGTGTGGTTCAAGCTATATGGATGCTTCTAACTGAAAGTGTTTGCAACTATGGAGATGTGCATTTGAGAAGGATCATGTTTAACATATCTTCCAATTGTGTTTTAGGTTGTGGGGAGGATATGAGGGTATTTATTCACAATGTTGTCTTTTCTCTTCATTTTTGTACTAGCGTTCTTTTTTTTTTTTTTTTCACACAGAAAATTTGAATGTAATTCTGTAAACGGTTTTGTCATGCACACTAGGCTTTAAGTGTAGATGTGATCACATTAGAAGCGTCAGTCTTCTAGTTAATGTTGTAGTTTTAAAGTTATAACTTTGTATAATGAAAAAAAGGGAAAGTGCATTCTTTTTATTAATTTACAGAGTTCCCTTGCAGAGATTCCTATGTAAATTTGTTATTTACACCCATTAACTTTGTTGGTATTTCTTAAATAGTTAATTCTTTCCCTTTTGATTTGGATGGTTTCATTGATGGATTATAATGTCCTGTCAAGTATAATCAGACAAGTTTTGAGACTCGAGAATTAGACTAGTGTTGAGACTTGAGAATTGGTCTAAGTCATCGACATTGACTTTAGATTTCCTTTTCTGTTTTTGAACTTAGTAGCACGTTCATATAGCCAATGACCATTTTTTTAAGGCGCAACTAAACATAACTGCTCTATGCGTTGATAACTTTACCACTTGGGAAGGTGAAATTACAGAGAATCGCCGTTGATAGTTGCAAAAGATCAGAGACAGATGTGAGGGTAGTGCCTTCATTGAACTGGGGGCAAACTAAATAATATTCAGAGGACAACTACTCTCAGTAATGTTCGTCAGAATTTAGCACAATTCTAAAGTTTAACTCAGGAGCAAAATAATATTTTGGGAAGAAAAAGTGGCACAAGTCGAGGAAAACCAATCACATTATAAAAAATAAATTGATTTGAGTCAAATTAGACAGGGGATTTAGATTTGTGCTTGTACGATTGTTTCATCGTAGTCTTTTATTTTTGTGATACCTTGATGGATTTGATGAGATTTATGTGAAGCTCACAAGAATAAATGATTGTGATTAGTGAGACGTGTCTGACCAAAAACACAATTCTCATAGGTGGTGTAAGTATAATTTAAACAATTAGTTGAGACTTCAAACTGAATTCATTGCAGCAAAGAGTAATTTAAACTTACCAACACTCTGAATTCTCACATTTCGAAAGTGAAATTTGTGCTTTGAATCCAGGAAGTCGCACTCATGGTCAATTCTTAAATTCCTGTTTATGACCTTAATCCGTTGATCAAGCATCACTTTATTTGAAGTCTATGACAAAATCAACACATTTCTTGTATTATCAACTTTGTTTATATGAGTTAGACTGTGTATAATAGGAAATTGAGATTGGTTAAAGTTCTCTCTTAATAGAAAATGGATTTCGCATATTCAGAACTCAACTCGAACATTGTTGATGTGGCAATTTGATTAGAATGACAAAATTGACAATTTGAACTAAAGTGAGAGTTGTGGCACATTAATGCAGGATTCAAAGCCTAAGTCAAAGTAATAAGAATTGAAAATTTTCTATTGCATAAAGGAGAAATAAAAACTATGAGCCCTACAAGCCTATAATTATCTCTTCAGAGGAGTCAAGTAATTTATCTCTTAACCCTAGTGTTCAGTGTCCCTCCTCTACCTGTAATAACCTGGGTATCACGAAATAAAATAGGTATAAAAAAGGGTCACTTACTTCAAGTAAGTCATAATTAAGAGAATAAATTCAAGAGATAATAAATTAGACAAACAAAAGAGAAGTACTTAGACATAAATTACTAAGAAGTAACCTTGCAAACACAAATAAATGATTTTCCAACCAAACTATAGTCTAAATCCCAGACAACAAAGCTCAACGGGCTATTAAGTCCTTCTACTACATACACCAGATAATTTCTTTAGTGAACCTTGAGCATACAAAAGAGCTCTAAGCTTTCATTTTGATACTTTGGGTGAGTGTAGTGTTAGGAAAAAGTTGGAGACTTGAAACACGTAAAGAAGTACGCTTTCTTTAAAGCGATATTTGCCCCCTCTCCGTAGAGATTGATTTGGGTTTCAATAGCAAATAGCTCTCAGGATATGACAAGCCTCACGTAAATTTCCAGTAAGCAAAACTAGAAATTTTACATAAAGAACATAAGAACTTAGTTGAATATCTGGTAAAGAAAGAATAGAGAAAAA